>OMKY01052956.1:0-13680 GCA_900302395.1 Bregmaceros cantori | reverse complement strand
AATATTCATGGCATCACACAGTGCAAGGAGGATATATATGGGGCCTTTGAAGGAACTCATTGAAGATGACAGAAAAGCAGATAAACAGGCGATCAAATCCGACACTGATTAATTTCGGCTTCCAAATAACCAATTAATCCCCTTTAACTCTAGGAAAGTCAGACATAAATGCGGGGCGACTGAGCGAGAGGATCACAGTGCCCCGACTCTAATTAGACCGGACCCGATTATAGTTGTGCTCTCCGTGTTGAATATTCATGAGCTTCAGCAAGTTGCACAATACCCGTCGCGGCGGCGGATTTCGCGTCACCGACCTGCAAGCTAATCAACCCCCCGCAGGTCTGTCCGCTGTAAATAACATGGTGACCAACGCGAGTGCGACGGGGGCTCGGAGCACAGTCGCCTTTAATGAGAGCCTGGTGGCTAAGACAAGACCACCAAGGTTTTCAACAAAACTACCCTCTTTCAACCATGATGCATGCTTGTATAACTCACTTTAATGACCACAGCAGGGACTTTTTCCCCCCAAACCATCTAATCACCAGCCAATGTGCAAAAACGGGTGTTTGATACCCTTGTTATTTCAAATAGAATAGGTATGAGATGGTTACATTACTGCATTCCACATTCTGCAATGAATTTTTGAAAATTTTTGGCATACCATTTGCCATGATGTCACGTCGGATCGAAAACAAAATCATCATCCCTCGCTCTCTCTCTCCTCACTCAGCTTTGTGGTCGATCAAAGATTTCTCTCTTGTCGATTGGTCTACGACACTATCAATCAAACCATCCTGTGTTGTAATTGGATGTTCAATGTGCTGTGGTGATGTTTCTTCTCTGTGATTGGCTGAAAGAGTTCTGATTCTGGATGCACCTCAAACTGTGTTGTGTCTAATCGTCTCTCCGCTTGCCTTAATCAGATTGCTTGATCGATAGGCTACGTTTACTGGGAATACTGGCTTATCAATAATTATTTATAATTGTATGGCCGCTCTCCCAACCGAGCTACATCCAGCCCCCGATAAGTGCAAGGTGGAAGGCTGGAGTTTAACTTCCTATATCAACTCAAAATCCCATGTATATAATTCCCAGTGGATTTTTCATAGTGTGTTTGTCTCCCTCTCTAACCAAGCCCCAAAAACCTATGGCAACTTTGTACTTGCAACTTTTGCCACGCATAGATAAGCCAGATAAAAGGTAAATGTGGTGATATTTGCAGGAAAAAAGAGAATACAGGATCCTGGATTTTTTTGGGAGGGGGGAATAGTAAAAGTAGTCTTGTTACCTAGAAATTCACTAAAAGTTAGATTCTTCTGCAAATTAGATATTTCAGTGTATTCCAAATACCTGCTATCTTGAACATATAATTGAAGAATGATGCTCAGGATTCCACTCAATAAAAACACCACTTAAGTCCTTCAAATATGTTTCAATTCAGACCTTTGGCTTCATGAAAGCACCATCTGTTTCTCTGAGATGATGCTTACCTCATTAGACAACTTCCACCATTA
Source organism: Bregmaceros cantori (assembly GCA_900302395.1). NCBI lineage: Eukaryota > Metazoa > Chordata > Actinopteri > Gadiformes > Bregmacerotidae > Bregmaceros > Bregmaceros cantori. The sequence continues at coordinate 12,166 of OMKY01052956.1, read as the reverse complement.
ATTAATTTGTAGAATAGACAACTTATCCCTTCAGTGCCAAGAATTTTCACAGAAGAGCTTTGTATCCAACAAGCAAATGTATGCTTATTGCCAAAGATGATTAAAACACTTTTTTTTCCTCCTATAATATAAAATGATTCTTAGACATTTGAACTTCAGGGCAACTTTCTTATCAGGAAAATTGTAAGCAATGAAAAAGTTAATCTAATTAATACACTAAACACTCTTTTTATCTCTCCCTTGTCTCCTCTCGTCTCGAGCGAGAGAGATTCGCGGGCTTGCTTGCAAAGCGGGGACCGCCTACTCTCAGTCTTGACCAATCACAGCCCCAAGGTGAAGTCGGTTAGTAGAAACAAGGGCTATGGTCAGGATGAGAGGTGGGGAGCGTCCCACCGACGAGTACCGAGGCACATTGATGACGTGGTGTAGTTTTTTTTAGTGCAAAAACGGCGGCGGTCTGCTCCCCACCCCACCGTGAAGTATGCAGGGGGCTTAAGGTGACAGCTGTGATGACGACGTTGCTTCTTATCTCCCTTTTGGACTTTTTGTTTTAATACACGTGGTGAAATGATAACTGGGAATGCCCTTATTTTCATTTTTGTGTAACATAAGATGGCTTTTATGCATTGGGATATTTTTTGTTTTCTTTTTTACTTAAAGTTATTTTTTGGGTGCAAGGGCCGTTTTCCATTCTTTATTGAGAGAGACAGTGACAGGATTAAATCGGAAACTTGGGTCGGGGGAGTCATTGCAGAAAAGCGGTGGTATGCAAACCGGTGGCCCCTGGGGGACGTGCTCTCTAACCACTCTGTCATTGCAGGACCCCCGTTTTCTTTTTATTTTATACTTTTTTTTGTGTGCTTTGTTTTTAAATCAAGTCCAAAATAAAGATCATTAAATCAAATGAAACAACATAAGAAAATAACGTTTTGAAATTGTTATATTTCCTTTTACAAGCCCACCTCATTGTCATATTTGGGTTGCTTCATCCCACCACCAATCACGGTTGGCTCCCCGATGCTGTGACGCAATGTTTTTTTTTTTCCAAAAAGCTTTGTCAATGCTGCCAATGCTCTGCAATGTCGGCAGTGTGTCAACAGCATTGCCTTGCATTTGGTTTTTTAGGAGGTGCGAATCTCGGCTCACAGCTCTTGCGGTCTGCAGGCCAACATCCAATTATCCGCACCCGTTATCTTGTTTACCAGCACAACTCAAGGTTCTCAATCGCGTCCCACGGGATGCACGCTGCTAATGTTACAGACCATAATGAAGATTTAATTTCTCTGCTAGCCATTTAAGTTGTAATTCTTCATTAATTAAATCCCGCGGCTTATTGCCGCTATATAATCACATGTGTTCCCTGACAAACAAAAGTATCGTTTTCATTTATTTACCTGGAGTGCTAGTGTGGCCAGAATACACTGTGTACTAAGGGTGTACTTAGTAAGTTTAATTTATTTTCAGATGATGATCTGTTAAAGGGATCTGTCATATGTGGTAACATCACAACATTCCATTACTTTTACCAACTTTAACTGGAGACTATTTCCGTCCACTTTCACTGCCCCTTGCTTCTCGGGCTCCAACTTGTGGACAGACCAGGAAGCGAATGCAATGGCGTTAATACAGTTGCACTGAACTTTGAAAATCCACCAAATATATTTGATATACAAAACTTTATCTAAGCGTAACATTGCGCAACGGAACTTTAAGAACGAAAGAAATGTTTGTGTTCCGAACCGGTTCAGGACCAATATGTTGGTGGTGGAACGGTTCCAAGAACGAAAACGTTAAATATAGACCTGCCTAAACCGGTTTAAAAATACTGATACATGAAGGAGTAAGGATAAATGTAAGGTGGATTGCCCCAGAATGGGCCACTGCCTAATATGGGACACCTGAGCAGTGGCTGTGGCTCCTCCTTAAACTAATGGGGTGCATGCCTGTGTTCCGACGGCTCTGACATGAATTTCGGCGTATAATTTGCCGTGATGTAAAGTGCGAATCTAAAAAACGATCCGCTTATTTTGTTATGGTCCCTCCAAAACCCTAACCATAGCCCTAACCCCTAACCTGAACAAAATATTCAGATCGTTTTTTGTTTGTTTGCTTTTTATCGGAACGTAGCAGAAACGTCAAAACTGTAGGTGCCACCTAAACTAATGAATGTCAGTGAAACTATGGTAAACGCAAACTATGGTCATGTGTATCATTAACCGTTAGACTGTTAACACTACTGTTCAACACTACATGTCTCTGTCCCACCTTAGGCAATTGACTGACGCACATTAGGGAGCTGCAAAAAAGGGCCCACATTCGGGCAATCCACCCTACTCCATTTAGTGACGCATAGATACATGTACAGTGTATTTCCTGCTGCGCATTTAACCCATCCCTGAGGAGCGGTGGGCAGCCATGATGCAGCCTACTCCAGATACTGAGCCATGACCAGGGGCATGAATGGAGCAGGTTAACTAGAACATGGGATAACCTAGTACATGATTCTAGGCTAAACCAGCGTAAAATATGGTGGGCTACCATCATTGATAGTGGGTCAACCTGATCTAAAACATAGTAGGTTATCTCAGCGGAAAAGATAAATCCGAACATACAGTGAGAAATCAAAGAGCTAAGCGCTTGATTCAAGTCCCTCTGGCGTGCCTTCGGGAAGTTCGAGTCCGAGACCCAACAGGGGGTCTCTGCACTACTAAGCACCTACTGCAGTGTGTTTAATCAATAATCGCCCACACACCCCTGGCTCGAGCACCTCGATTAAGCCCCCCACCACCGATCGGAATAGAGAACTGTACCCGCCGCGCAAGCGAAGTGCCTTATAAGAACTCTAATCAACGAACCCTCCCAGGGGGATTCGCCGACAGCCAGGTGTAATCTAGCAATCTGCTAATCCTGTGTATATCCATCTTTTCAAGACCCATGTAACATTTTGCAATGAATACCATCTCTATTGCTGTGTAACATGTTGGAATGACTAATGTCTCTGTGCTGTCTGTCGTTAAATACATTTCATTCATTCATAATCTACCGTTGCAGTATTTCCTAAGGTACGCAGCCCTGGAATGTGACAAAATCAAAGCAGCACATGCGGCTATGGGTCTGGCTAAACAGAAAGCAGCAGCGATCTTTAAAAAAAAAAAAATTCTGTTCTGAAGCTCACTCTCGGTCAGAGCCGCATATGCCCGGGCACAAAATATGTACAAAATAAATGGACAGGCAGGACAGCATGTAGAACTAACTCAACTCAAATCTCTTTTGATGGTATTCTGTCGATCGCACCCACGCCTTGCTGTACGGCTGCATTCTACTTGGAAACAACGGGGCACATAGGAGCCTTCTTTGAAAAGAGGATACTAGGACCTGGGCAACATAGGAGTGACTCCTTTGTTAAAGTGCTAACAATCCTGCATAAAAGACGGATCCCGGTTCACCCAATTCCTAGAGATAGGGGGTTTGATTTGGGGATTTCTGTGAGATGCTCTACTCGGCAAATCCATGTTATATTTCATGTTACACACACATTGTAATTACAGACACATATGAACGTCTGGTTCATATATGTTCTCTTTGACGCATTCAGGGGCTTCACGATGAATGTCTTTGGTCAAATAAATTAAGCGAAAAATGTCCAGAAAATATTGTACACAAAAGCCTATTCAGCAACAACACTGATTGATAATGATTGTTAATTAATTAATTAACAATCATTATTGTGAGAAAGATGAAGAAGAACAGGAATATGATTCGCACAAAGACAAACCTACTGAAAATAATGACGTTTAATTTGAGAACACTTGACTGCAAAGCACGGCAGGAAGTGTTCTGTGTGTCTCGCCACCACGGAGGTAATTTGCTATTTAACAAGGTGGCTGAACTGGGGGGCTAGAAATAGAACTCGATAGACATAGAGAGAGAAAGGGAATGACAAAGTGCGGGGAAAGGGGTGGGGATGACAGGGAGATGTGAAGAGAGAGACAGAGCGATGTAGGGGAGCAATGAATGCCAAAAAAATGGTGAAGAGCAAGACAGAGGGTGAAAGACAAGACTAGATGGATGAGACAGACGAGAGCCAAACTGGGAGGGAGAAAATTACGGAATAGAGGAAAAGGAGAGGGAAAGGGAGTATGACACCATTGTCTTTTTGCCTGTATGTCTCTCTCTCTCTTCCCCTCCCCTCCCCCCCCTCTCTCTCTCTCTCTCTTTCTCGCTACCTCTCATTTCCTTACCCCTTTCTTTACCATCATGACAGCCTTAGCCTGCTACTTAAAGACAACATGACAAGCAATTTGACTTCCGAGCTTCCACGGCCATTTCATTTCAGTCAGACTTCCACTCAATTCTTCTTGGTGTGTGTGTGTGTGAGCGTGAGAGAGAAAGAGTGAGAGAGAGAAGGAGAAAGGGGAAGGAGAGAGAGAGAGAGAGAGAGAGAGGGGGAGAGAGAGAGAAGAGAGAGAGAGAGAGAGGAGGTGGAGAGAGAGGAGGTGGAGAGCTAGTGAGAGATAGTGACTTCTGCCGCAAATAATACTGACTGACACCGCTGTCTCTTCCCAGTGCTATCACAAATCAAATGGTCAACAGTCAGTCAATATACACAAACCTCCATTCCAACCCAATACCCCCCTTTTGCTAAGCACATAGTGGACGGATTCCCACTCTCTGTCACTCCCTATCTCTCCCATTTCTCTCTCTCTCACTCCATCTTCACTCCCTTAGGGCACCAGGACATGCTAGTCTTGAGCAAAAAGTCCAGCTCCAGGAGTGAAAGCCCACACCATAGATTTGTTTCAACCGTTGTACAAAGAGAGCTGATCCAAATTGGCACAACTCCTCAGCCAGGTCGATTGACTGATGAATGGGTGAAATCCATAGACTGTTTATAAAGTAGACGCAGCATGCGTGACGTCATCCTATTGCTTTCATCCTAGCCGGGTTGAAGCCTCCGTCTGCTCGGTGCCATTGCTGAAAGTACCCGTATATCCGTAGACAAGGAGAGGTAGAGAGAGCTATACGCTATGTGAGAGAGACACCCCACACGCGACTTCTTCCGGTGGTACTGTCCGCTAGGGGCGGCAACGACAGAGTCTGAAATAAAAAATATTAACACCAAATCTGACGCCTTTGTGAAATTATGACCCCCCTCACACAATGAACCGTTAATTATCCTGACAGTATACATTAAAACATCAATTAGAAACGATCTTTAAATAGGTTAAAACAGGCTGCTAAGATTGGAATATCTGTATTGGAAACCATATGGCGCGATTTCCGGAGACGAGGCTCCCCCCATACCAACCCGGAAGAGGGCACGTACATCAAAGCGAATGCGGTGTCCATTTTTATATACTGTCTATGGTGAAATCCCTATTTTCCGAAATCCCTATGTTCAGAAAAGTTCTGGGTTTTTTAAGAGCTATGGAATGGGTTAGGGAAGGGGGTTAGAATTAGGGTTTAACCCTTAACCCTACTGTGACATGCCTCATAATTTGTCTTAACATAGGGATAGAACATAGGGATTTTGAAAAATATGGATTTTGGAACATGGGGTACACTGACTGATGTATGGCAAACACATACACCATACACTACATGGCAAAACCTTTTTTCATTTTATTTTACTTTTTCAAAGAACTCTCTCACCAATTATATTGTAATCTCATTGGACAGAACAATGTCTCTGTTCTGTGATTGGCTGTAAGCCTGAGTTGATGTTTTCAATATATTGTACCAAATTCAGAGCGATTCGGACCACCTCCAAACTATGTTGTGTCCTTTTTGCTCTCACTTGCCTGTGATGAAGATTCCAGCTATATGAGCCATGTAAACTGGGAACCTTATCTCAATCTATCAAGGCCTCCATAAAACTCCACAAACTGTAGGCTCTTATTTGACAAACCAAACATTCCACATCATGATGTTTAGATAGTGTTCTCTGAACTGACTGCTTGGGTACTTAGTTTAGGCTATGTTTACATGGAAAGGAGCTCCAGCCTCCAGGGAAGACCCAGCCTGATCAGAAATGACTCAGTGTAGCGTTGGTCAGGGTAAGCTGTGGGAATAGGCGTCAGAGACGCAGAGCATCTCAGGTTGGTCTGCACCAGGATGCAAGGCGTACCAGCATCCTATCAGAACCAGAATCCCACACCTCCGACGAAGGATTATCTTAGGTCAGAGCGCGTCACGCTGTGGCAAGAAACTACCCGCGCTGAATCCAAGAACCAACCCGCGACAAATTCAAAATGCAGTTTGAATATGCCCTTAGTTTTGACTTCACAAAACCATCTGGTTGTTTGTTTTTTTTGCATACGCTGTTCCTTATGCAGTACTAACTAATAATTCTAGTAGTGGGAGCGGCTCTGCAACCAAGTCCAGTTTGTGAGGAAGCCTGGTTGGCTAACTAGGGCAAACGTCCCCAGGTAACCATCGAGTAGCGGACCGGCGCTGTCGTGGAGGGGTAGAGTATATGCGTGTGTCTTACCAGGACATTGCCGTCCGTGAGGGGATGAACAGCCAGTCCCACGGCCCTGAAACCTTTGATCAAATAAAATTCAATTTGACTGGCATTGGCTGCGTGTCTCTATCCCTATCTGCCCTCTAGGCCGTTCATACCGGCCGACCTTGGATTCGGTAAATATGAAGCAAGATATAGAAATAGAGTTTTCAACTCTACCAATTTCAATGGAGTGTTCACCACCTGAAAATGCAGCTTTCACCTGAATGCACATTCATAAAAGGCTACAAATATATATTTTTAAATGTTTATATTTGTAACTACTACTACTATTCCATGTAGAGGAGGTTTCCAGACCCAATCGGTTTTGATGATTTACATCATTTGACAATCCCTGGGGCTTGACTTAAAACACTTTGTTTATTATTATTACCTGTGCCGGGGCTGCGCCGTGGAAGCAGGTTATGTTTTTGGTCGCGTTGGTTTGTCTGTCACCAGGATAACTGATAACAGTTCTGGGTGACATTTCTGACTGATAATGGATCTGGATGAAATTTTGTAGAGTTGTTCGAAATGACCAACGGAAGAAGTGATTCAATCTTGGTGCATATCTGTAGCCAAAAGTAACATAATCATACTTAATCACCAACTTAGCGACAGATCGCTGGGTGCTTGCTGCGGTCACGTGACCAGACTTACGGGTCACAGTGGTCGCTGGGAAATGTAATTAGCATGTTCGTCGGTGGCGTCAATCGTAATCGCGGTACTCTATGAGAACTTGCGTTGTACTATTTTTTGTACCACTATGGCGCAGGCTTGCATTCTCTGAGTGCTTCTAGTTGAAGATGGAATCCCCTGAAGTGTTTGCCCAGTCAGTGGAATGCATTAAATACTCTTTTATTAATTATACATTCTTGACTTCTTGTACTTCTCTTTTTGCCTTTCTTTCTTTCTTTCTTTCATGTTATGTTTATGCATCGTTCATTTTCAAAATGTCTTTGTTTAAGCTTTATTTCATAAATTGTTTGTTGTATACATTCTCAGTCTATACATCCAATTAATTTCTGTCTCTATCACTCTCAAGCTCTCCTCTGTCTCTCTCTCTCACTCCTACCTCCCTCTCTCTCTTCTTCCTGCCTCTCTGTATCTCTTGCCTTCTCTCTCTCTCTCTCTCGTCCACCCCCCCCCCTCTCCCTCCTTTCACCGCCAACCTCTTTCTATATCTATTTCCTCCCTCCCAGGTTCGTGTCTCACCGCGTGTCTTTCCGACTCTGGGGAAGTCCCCCACGCTCTATCTGTCCCGCTTATTCCCTCTCTCTCTCCCACCCACTCTCCTTTTCCCGTTGTTCCTCATTCTCCATACCACTGTTCCACCCCGCTCTCTTCTTTGTCTAAAGTTTGGTGCATATCAAGCTAGAAGAAAGGAAAGAGAAATGATTGTGGTATAACAGACAAAACAGAGTGCATGGTAGATGGTGTTGGGCGTCACACTCGCCCCAAACAATCTTTTTTATATACATATCTCTCCTCTGAGGGGAAGAAAATAATATTGTTCTTTTTCATCAACAGCAAAACTTACAATGAAGAACAACAAGAATGCTACAATAAAGCAAACCCAGTCTTCCCGGTTCGCAGCGAGTGCACCTCCTAAAAAACCTTTCTAACTAAGACAGAAGCATAGGCGACTGACTGGTGGAAAATTCATAGGGGCTTTGCGCTGTAGGGGGCTCAACGCTGTGCGACGTCCGTATACCGATCGACTCAAAATCACCAAAACCATGTGCTGCGCAGTGTTATGGGAATGTGGCTTGTAGAGTCACGCCTCCATTGTCCTGATTGGCTACAAGCTGTGACATCATTGGATGTCCCCTCCAATCGGCTATAAATCACTGATGCTTTCTCATGTGTGGCGTTCGGCCATGTTTTCCTGCTTAGAGCAAAGCTTAGCTTAGCTAGCCGATACCCGGCTAATATCCAGTATAGCGTGATAAATTAACCCTCTAGATATATTCCCGTGTCAAGACTAGTCCCGTGTCAAGACTAGTCCCGTGTCAAGACTAGTCCCGTGTCAAGACTAGTTCCTCTACATGGACACCTTGTCTGAGCTGCCATTACAGCAGTCAGCTCAGGGTGCTGCGCAGTTACCTCAGTCAGATAGGCAGAGCTAGCCTGGTGAAGCAGAACCAACGAATCGTACACATATCGCACACGATTAGAACGATCATTCGGTCTGGTAAAACCAGGGTTGAAAAACGTGTCAAAAAAGTGTCAATCAAATGGTATTATTCAGGCACAGCGCAGTAGGTGGGACAAGCGGCGTGGCAGCGTGACAACCATACTCCGCCCACTTCTCGCGCCAGCCATACCAAACTCTGCCCACATCTTGTGTCGGCCATACAAAGATTTGAATAACTTGATTGGTCAGCCCCTATACGGGCGACTTTTGCCTGATTTGCCCAGACCCAATGTATCATCTAGCGGCGTGCGAGGCGTGGCGATTCGTTGGTTCTGGCTCACCAGGCTAGGCAGCTGGTGAGCTAACATAACGCTCCCACACAACAATACTCACTGGGAGATATATTGTGACTCTACACTTTGCGAAATATGTGGAATTCCACTAAACACACAGAACACTTCATTCATTCATTAGCGTTGCCTCTCTCTCCCCATCTCTCTCTCTTTCTTTTGTTCCTTTCCTCATATTCTGTCGCTCTCTTCATGGAACACTACGTCTCAATCTGCCTGTCTTTCCTTCGTCTCCTCCTTTCTCGACCACTTCTCTCTCCCCCCCTCTTTCTCCCTCTCCCTCTCCGGCTCTGCTGTCTTCATGTCAGCTGTCATTCCAGGGTGTTATTTCTTGTGTGTCTCCGTGTACCGCAATGCATCAAGCATCACACTGTTCTGGCTCTATGTGTAAATGCATTAGGTGGAACTAAACAGGATTATCTCAGTGTATGTGTGTGTATGCACTTTGTGTTGTCGTGTGTGTTGTGGGTTGCGCGAGTTGTGCACGCGTGCCTGTTCTGTTGCCATCGTTTATTGTCCCGAAGCAATTCTCCAGGCTGCCAGGACTAATAACATGGAAGCATTTTCTAACTTTTAACAACAACATTGGGGGAAGGCAAGAGACAAGGGGGGGTACGTTGTGCCATATAAGTAGTGGAGGAGGAGGGAGTGCTATGATTGTACATGTATTAAGCATTGTCTTATTTGTACTATTTTAATTCCCTGCCATGGGATTAAGGGACTCGAGGCGGCAAGCATTATGGGGGCAGTACAGCTACCGCTCAGCATGGTAGTGTTTTACTTGATGACTTCAGTGGAGAGATCATGCTAAAATGCAAAGCAAAGACAAGTCTATGTCTTTATCAAAGTGATATTATGTAGTTTGGTGCAATGCCAGAGTGTCAGTGTCGAAGAGTTTACGTGCGAAAAAATGGAATACGACAAATAACATTCCAAATTACCCACAGATCTGGTCACATGTTTTTCTGGACCAATGGGATGGCTGCATTCACTCACATGTCCTAGGCGGATGAGTAAATGGGTTGCACAGATGATTAAATCATGAGTTTGTAGGGCACAGATCCACGCATGAACATTGAGGTGTGGAATAGTACACCCCACCAGTCCCTTTGTGATAACATGGTGGGCGTGTATATAGACGTGTTGAAAAATTGTTCAAAACACCAGACACTGACACAGGAAGCCGTCATCATGTTTGCGATTTTGCCAGAAATGCCTGCTGTCTTCTTTGAGGGCAGAGGACGAGAGAGATGCTTGCTGGTGGGAGCGGCAGCATTCCAATGGCGCAAGCAAACCGCGAGACAGTTGCAGCGAGCCAGCTGTCGGGTCGAGTGATAATGCACTGTACTTAGTGCCCGTACTAGGACCATAGGAACTCATGGAGCCATTATATTTGCAACCATGACACCTCACCAAATGCCAATGGCCTGACTACATTAATGTCCCGGGTGGAGCACAGGAGAGAGAGTAAACATTCCACTCAAAGATGTATCATATTTTCACAGATTTTACTACATGTTAGATATTCTTTATTGTATATTTGATATGGGCATTACAGGTTACATTGGACAACCCAGATGCCTTGCTTTATGTACGTTAGCCTAAGTGCTCATTTTCTAGCCTGGCGAGCCAGAACCAACCAATCGTCCACGCATCGCACACGAAGCAACGTCTATCGATGTGCGATGCGTGGACGATGCATTGATTCTGGCTCACCAGGCTACTCATTTTCAACACCTGTCCACATCAAATCAAACTTCATTTATATAGCACTTTTCATGCAGAGCAATTCAAAGTGCTTTACAGCAACAACCAAATCAAAACAACGAGAACAACAGGAACACTCGATCCCCAACCTTCCCAACCCATTAAAACAACAATACCCACATAAAAATACAAGAGCACACGCACACACACACAGGCAAAATGAGAGACATGGTTTGGCACCGAAGATGTACAGCAAGAGGAAATGCTGGAGTACTAATGTCAGAAAGATTTTAGTACAAATAAAATGAAATAAATGAAACATCTTTTTGGTCGTGGGGGAAACCGGAGTGTCTGGAAGAAACCCATGCAGACTCGGAGAGAACATGTAAACTCGAATGTATCGGGACTCTTTTTCTGTGAAGTAACAGTGCTAAACACTGCACCACTTTGTCGCCCAGATATGTTTTATATTATATATACGATGGGTACATATAAACATATAAAAATGATAATTGAAGTTGCTCTATAGAGAAAAAAAGATGTGCATGTCATGCAGACATGCTTCTGGTTCTGTTACTATTAGAATTTCTATGTCACCAGAGATGGGCAGTAATGCATTACATTTACTCTGTTACATTTTGTGTGTGTACTTTTTAACTTTTTGAGTACATTTTACAAGTTTCTTTCTACTTTTACTCGAGTATATTTGAGGTGAAAAAAAAAAGTACAGTTAACATGGCCTTTAGCGACACCTGTTGGGAACTGTTTGCACTCTCTCTCTCTCTCTCTCTCTCTCTCTCTCTCTCTCTCTCTCTCTGTCTCTCTCTCTCACTCGGGCACTCTTTCTCTGTCTCTCTCTGTCTCTATCTCTCTCGAAAGGAGAATTTGTCCTATTTTGTTTTTTTACTTAAAGTTACTCAGTACTTTGCTACTTAAGCAACTTTTTTGTGGAGTAGTTTTTTACTTTTACTTGAGTAACTCTTTGGATGACTACGTTTTACTCTTACTTAAGTCATATTTGGCTGAGATAACGTTACGGTTACGGTACGTAACCATGGTTCTCTGAGTGAAGAGACTATCTCTCCACCCAGTTACATATTCCATATGTACGGGAACTGACCCCACGTGGGTCAGGTGACGTGGATAATTCTTTAAGACACACCACCTGTGGAGGTGGCCTAATGAGGCTATAAAGGCACCTGGGTGCCTAGCACTCATTGATTAAATTTTGATGCAACGAATCCCCAAGCGGAATTGTGCTGGAGAGATAGTCTCTTCACTCAGAGATCCATGGTTACGTACCGTAACCGTAACGTTCTCTATCGTATCAGAGACTATCTCTCCACCCAGTTACATATTCCATATGTACGGGACCCTTTAAGACACACCGCGATGGGGATCGAGCAGGGTGCAATTCGAATGAGACGTCACCACCGGTGCTCAAACAAAAACCACCCAAGTGCAGAATTA
>OMKY01052955.1:0-11126 GCA_900302395.1 Bregmaceros cantori | reverse complement strand
GGGCAAGCCACCCTACATGAGTAGTGTGTGAGCGATCAAATGACCACTTTCAATGCCGATAATAATGATCTATTTCACAATAAAAACATCCACCAACATCCATCATTTAGACACAATGACGTGGTGGCTATGTTGATGCCTCTCTCCGTCTGTTCTATGCTCTGTAATCACATGCTTGTGGGGCTTAAAATATGTAGGCCACATACTGTTAACTGTCAATACTGTCAAGCTGTGAGTATTTTAATCTGTGTGGTCCACCAGTTCGTACATTCTTTGTTTCTGCAGATAGATAGAGATAGAGAGATAGAGAGAGAGAGAGAGAGAGACTATTGCGGGAATTGTCAATGGTGAGTGTTTCTCTTCCAACATGGAGACCATTGGTAGCCCAGGGCCCAGATAGATGGCTGGAGCTCGCTGGTCGCTAGGGTAACCCCCGCACTCTCGCCAAGGAGGCTTTGAACAATCCATGTGCATTACAAAGCGCTCATGTCTTTAAGCAACGTGCAATTAAAGTGCGGATTTTCTCGACCCACATGCGGCCGTGTTTGCTCCATGGTGGCCGAGCGAGGCCGCTCTCATTTATTTTTTTTTATGAGAGGTGTGCGTCGAAAACACTGCAAGTCCATGTTTCAAAAACAGAAAGCGACGGAAAATGGCAACAATCTTAGTTAGTGCGGTTCACACAAACTATTCAGCTCCTGACATCTGGTGCATTTTGCAGTTTCTTTTTTGTTTATACAGACAGACACACTGTCTAGACTGCACCTGGCTTAGTTTGTGCGCCAAGAAACTACGTTCTGTTCTGTAATCACGTTAAGGTTTGCACCACCCACTAGTACCTACACACAGATGCAAATGCGCACACGCACACGCACACACACACACACACACACACCAGCCGTCCCACCTAGTGTCTGTCTAATCAAGAAGCATAATTGACAAGCTATTTGAAGTTCCATTTGCAAGGCAAAATTTCTAAAAACGGTAGGGTTCCACCAAACAAATTGTATCTTGCTGTGGTATAACTGCCTTCCATTTACATAATAATCTGTGATCAACTAAAGTCAGTTAATATGATGCTGAAAAGTTATTAAAAATAATATTTCTGGATTCACTAACTATCTAGATTTAAGTGGCTTGAAACTTGAGCCATTTATCAGATATGGAATCAGAACACAAATTGTAGAATTGTGAATTGCCTTCAGCAAGATTTGCTGTATTATAGGACCAGGATTCAGTTATAGCACCCACGTCAGTTAACACACGTGGGTGCTATGTTGATTCACATTCACTTTCAGCATATATTCAATGGCTGTCGCCCAAATCGCGCCCTATTACCTATATAGTGCATTATATAGGGCACATAGGGGTGTATTTATGTATGTGTAATGAATTTAGTCTTGCCTCAGATCAACTCAGCTCATTGAATCAAAACCAGTAGTTATTTCTTCAACTAAGCCAAGATTGGGATTGATTGAAAATTTCAATCTCCTCTTTTCTCGGGTCCTCCATTAAAGGAGGTCTATTAACCAATCAAAACAAATTAACATTAACAACAACTAATCAAAAACTGTAGGTAATTTTTTCAACTAGGCCGAGATCTCCTCTTTCTTCTTTCCAATCCTCTGTTACAGGAGTTCTGTAACCAATCCCAAATTACTGTCCTTAAGTGGGCAATCAAGGTTGAAAGGTAGTTAGGTAAATAGCTGCTATATTTCTTAAATCACTTTTGTAAACCAAGTAATCCAAAATGCACTTCGACTGTTGGGATTGTGAGATGCTATTGAAACCAGACACCGAGGCACGGAGACAGCAGGAAACAGTGGCTGAGAACTGACCCTCGCATTCCATACCACCTCACGCCTCACCACTTAACTCATGCTACCTCCTTCCTCTCTTTCAAACTTTTTTTCCTCACTTCTTCTTTGAACCACCCCTTTTCGTTCCATCCACACTTCCACCCCTCCTATCCTTTCTCTCTCTGATAATTACCATCTAGGGTGGCCCTAATAGGGGCCACTGTCTAATGAGCTCCAGTGGCTCTGGCTCCTCCCTAAACTAATGCATGTCAGTGAAACTATGGTAAAAGCAAACTATGGTAATGTGTGTAACATTAAGTTCAACTGTTCAACACTACATTTCACTGTCTCACATTAAGCAACTGACTGCCCTAGATAAGGGCAAAAGATAAAAGTTGCCTAAAAGGCCCAACATTCGGCTAATCCACCGTACTATTACCAAATTCATTTTTTGCTGCTGTCTTTAGTTGTTACAGTGGAGTTAACTTTTGTTGAAATAGTTGTGAGACCGTCAGCTTATTAATGGCCATACAACAGACCAGAATTGTTATTAATTATGAATAAATTATAAGTAAATGTTTCCTTATCATTAACTAGATGCTCATGTTTTCATGCTCATGGACAGCAGTGCAACAAAATTCATCTTGTTTCACGATCTCGGATTATTACAGATTGCGCACTAACATGAGTAATGGGCAATGCTCCATGTTAGTATTGCCACACTATCCCTCCCCGTTGCCTCATGCATGTTTTGAACAAGCCAACCAGAGTTCCAACCAGATCTCTGAACCATATGCCCTGAGCATTATTAAAAAGGCACATCTGTTAACAATTTGGCAAGCGGGTCTCAAACTCTGGTCATCCAGATCCAGTGGACTCCACGGACGTGCAACAAAACAGTTGTACCTCATTAACAACATTCCTGCGAGCGTGGTGACTTGGCTGTGGGACTGTGACTCATGTAATAAGTTAACAGCTGACACCAACATGGGCTGTAGTACATCTGTGTCGACTCCCATCATTGCCTCCCAAGATTTCTTGCACCAATCTTCTGACACGCCCATCAAATAGGTAATTTACTCTCTGCTGACTACTTTTCAGTCTTTGATATATGCATATACACAACATAACTCTGCAACACAATTGGGACATTCCAAAACCACAACAAATCCCAGACACACAAATCACATAGGAACAAAAGCACTTGCCAGATTGACGTCAATCAAACAAATAATGATTGACATCATTATTGACAACAATAAAAAGCAGATTTCTAGAAACTCTATGGTCACATGAAGCACTCCCAAATCTGCCTGAGAGGACTCAGCCTTGAGGATATAGAAATAAGCAGAGATGGGCAACTTAAACGTTAGCACGACAACATCATCTATGAAGCCGGACTCGACCTATCGACCCTAGACAGGACAACACTGGATTGACACTGTTAGTGCACCTTCTGCTACAAGCAGTGATAGAGATATATGAACCATTCATTCAAACCATTCATTCATTCATTGCCTGAGCCTTCTCATTGAGAGGACCCAGTATCAGACCCAGTATACAATAATGGGAATCCCATTGAATGGCGCCAAAAGCCACAGGTCTCACCTGACTGGAAGAGTTTGTAAGTTGCTTCCTGCTGAGAGTAGTGCTCAGCGTGTTCGTGTGGCTCATCATGGGGGTTTTGACGAACACAAAGTCGCTGGGCCGCGATAGCGTGCCCCCGGGGTAGCACGGCCGGTAGGTGCGCATATTGGGGTCCTGATTGCCCCCTACTACTTCCATGTAGCGAATGGGCCCGTCCGTGTTCAGCTGCAAATGCAGGTCCTTGCTGCTCCGCTGAAGGTAGCGTCCGTGCCGGTGACGCCCGTAGCAGCAGTAGCAGCAATCCGAGTCGCCGGGTCCTCTCCGCCGCAGGCAGCGGATCATCATCACCGTGAAGGTGATGAAGGCCACGCCCGACACGGAGGCCAGTGCAATGATGAGATACAGTGTGATGTCTGTCATGCCCGTCCGCCGGGAGAAGGGGGTGTGATGGTGATGCGGGCGGTGCGGTGGCTTGGCGACATCTGCCTCCTCGACGGTAACCGCCACTGCGACGCTGGTGGACCGCGAGGGCTCGCCGTTGTCCTGGATCACCACTACAAAGTCATATGAGGAGCCCTTCTCCTCCTCTGCGAGTTTCCGTGCCATGCGGAGCTCGCCGGTATGAGTCCCGACCCGGAAGAGGCCGTTGACGTTGGCGCCTGGGGCGATGGAGTAGAAGAGCCACGCATTGTGCCCGCTGTCCGGGTCCACGGCTACCAGCTTGTCGATGAGGTGCCCAGGCGCAGCCGACAGCGGCACCTTGAGCTGCAGCCCGGTGTCTTTAGGATAAGCGGGGTGCACCAAGGCCGGGGGGTTGTCATTAGCGTCCACCACAAACACGTGCACGGTGACGTTGGTGGAGCGCGGCGGCACGCCCGCGTCGCGCGCCTGCACTTCCACGCGGAAAGCGTTGAGCAGCTCGTAGTCCAATGAGCGCATGCTGAAGATTTGCCCTGTGTCAGGGTTGATGTAAACATAGGAGGATATGGGGGAGCCCTGCACCATGCTAGGCAGGATCTGGTAGGAGATGTGGGCATTGTCGCCAGCGTCCTTATCCGTAGCAGACACGGCAGCGATGGCGGTGCTAGGAGCGTTGTTCTCTGGGATGTCCACCGAATAGGACGGCTGCGAGAAGACGGGCGCGTTGTCGTTGACGTCAGAGACCTCCACGGTGAAGCTGGTGCGGCGCGAGAGCGGCGGAGAGCCACCATCCGTCGCCTCGATGACCACCTGGTACTCGGAGACCGTCTCCCGGTCCAGGAGGCCGTCGGTGATGAGGCTGTAATGTCCTTCGAAGGCCGAAACGAGTTTAAACAGAAGTCCACCATGTACCTTTAACGTCACTTTGCCGTTTTCACCAGAGTCTTTATCACTAGCGCTGATAAAGGCGATCACTGTTTGCGGCTCCGAGTCCTCTCGAATAGGAGTCGTCAGTGACGTCAGCGTCACTTCCGGTGCATTGTCGTTCACGTCGATGATGCTAACTATGACGTTGCACGAGCCCTCCATGGCCGGAGAGCCAGCATCCCGCGCCTGCACGGTGAGATGGTAAACCGGCGACTCCTCGTAGTCCACATCCCCCACAACACGAATCTCTCCGCTCTTCGCGTCCACGTTAAACAACTTGGTCACACGCTCCGGTGTGTACCGACTAAACATAAAAGATATTGCACCGTTCTGACCCGAATCCGGGTCAGTGGCGTTTAGTTTGCTCACTAAAGTGCCGGGTGCTACATTCTCTTCCAGCGTGACTTTCTTAACAGACTCGTCAAAGACGGGCGCGTTGTCGTTCACGTCCAGAATTTTAATGAGTAGCAGAGTCGAACCCGACTTCTCTGGTTCGCCCCCGTCCACTGCGGTCAGCAACAACCGGTAGGAGACTTGCGTCTCTCGGTCGAGTGGCTTGTCAACGATCAACTCGGGGAATTTGCTCCCGTCACTTTTCGTCTCTACATTCAATGTAAAACGGTCATTTGGTTCGAGGTGATACGTGCGTAAAGAGTTTGTGCCCACGTCGGGATCGTGCGCGCTTTCGAGGCGAAACCGCGTACCGGGCGCGGCAGCCTCGGATATTTCTAAAGAAATGTTCTTACTGGAAAAACGTGGAGCGTTGTCGTTCACATCCAATACGTGCACGTCGATGCTGGATATCTTCGGAGGGTCTTTGAGAATAACTTGTAGATGCAGCGAACAAACTAAATTCAATTCACATATTTGCTCCCTGTCGATCTTCTGTTTCATGATGAGCTCGCCAGTCTCTGGGTTTATTCTAAAATAATCCGCCATGGATCCAGAGATGGTTAATTTCCTTTGGAGTATTTCTTGTACCATGAGACCCATATCTTTGGCGATGTTCCCCACCACGGAGCCCAGACTTAGCTCTTCCGAAACGGAATAACTGAGCTGGGCTGAGGCGCAGGAGAGGCAGGCCACGGTGAACCACAGCGCTGCCTGCCATCGTGCGCGGCACGTCCTCCGTCTCAATTCCATTGTGCTGCGCTAGGACCGCTCCACGGTTCTCCGTTCACCGTAATACATCCATATTCGAAAAATCAACGAATCCTCCGCCTGCCGCCGAGTGTGCATCTCCGTTTCAGAAACAACGCGATTGCGAGTTTTGACGTGATCATGGTGATTTTTGATCATTTAACAGAAAAAAAACAACAGCACTAAAACTTCGCCGGGCGCTCTACTTGCTCCGTGTCCCAGCCACAGACTGCCGTCGACCCCCAGCCTGTGTCCGTCGTGGGCGGGGACACAGAGGGGCGGCCCGCTTTCATTGGTGACCGGCGCCTGGATAGCTCCACCCGTAGCTACTTACTCACACCCACACAGTTAACGGGTCTAACTTTTTTGCTTTGTTACGGTAATACCACCCCTACCCCTAGCCGTATGCCTAGCCCTAATCGACTAGGAGGCATGATGAACTTTGCGCTCATACGCATAGAACCCAACGTAAGATATTTACAAATGTGTTTATAACTTTGGTTACTCTAGCTGGTGGAAGAGGAAAAAAAACTGAACTTCAATAAAGTACACTCCGAACTGTTGCGTGTCGTATCCACAAGGAGGCACACTCACGCCAAAAATCTTTCTCTCTCTCTCTCTTTCTCTCTCTCTCTCTCTCTCTCTCCCTCCCCTTTTCTCTCCCATTGTTGTAACTTGTACATGCAGCAGAACTCAGAACTACAAGAGAGCACACATGTCCATACAATCAAAAAAGCTATTGAATGTACTATCTTACTTGACATTTAAAATGTGCTGATGTGATTATGTTACTGCTCACAACTTCCAATGAATAACTTGTAACCACATGCAACATAAAGACACACACACACACACACGCAATTGATTAATTTATTAATGAGCACACACACACACACACACACACACACACACACACACACACGTGCACATACACACACTCTCGCTTCTCACTGCTTGTCATGAGGGAGACATGGGAGAGATCGAGTCCTTGTCTAGTTACATACATGTGGTATTCGTCCACAGGGATTGTTAGGACGGAAATGCGCAAATTTCTTACTCGAGTGAGAGTAAAATAACAACTTGAGTAAGACTACCAAGTACTGATCCAAATATCTACTTGAGTAAGGTAAAGACTACAGGCTGAGAAATGTACTCAAAAAGTATTTTTGAAAGTAAAAAATACAGGCTCTAAAATGTACTCAAAAATCTTTTTTAAAGTACTAACAATAAAATTGTATGTAAATTGTATTTTTTCAATGTTATTGTTCCAATAAATTACTAAAAACCTCGCCTAATTTAGCTTATATCTCGGGACTGAATGAAAACCACTTCTGGGACTGCACTCGGTCCATCAGCGCCCCCTACTGACTAATATTATACTAATATATAATGTTATCCTACCCCATCAGTGCGCAAAAAAATAAAAAGTAACAAGCCTGTTTTAGTAAAAGTAAGGAGTAGAAGTACAGATATTTTTGTTGAAAAAGTACTCAGTAGAAATAAAAAGTAATCACAGAAAAGGGTACTTCTAAAAGTACAGATAATTGAACATTTTACTTAAGTACAGGACTTAAGTATTTGTACTTTGTTACTTGCCATCCCCGACTATCAGTATTTTATCATCACATACCGTCAAATTATAGTTACCAAGGTGAACTGCACAGTATCCCGTGAGGTCATTTTAGAGGTCATTTTTGGACCCGGTGTGAATGGGTGTGTGATTCAGTTTGTGTCGACAGACCTCCTTTGCTCTGTCCACAGCATCGCTGGGGGCGTTCCTGATCTGCGTCGACGACTTGGTGTTGATCTTATCGTAGAGCTGGAATGAGAGGAAGGCCATTAGCAAATCAGCCAAACGTTCAGACGATTGCATGATAGTCTTGGATCTAGCCAGGCTCAAGGTATTATGCATTACAGTCTTGTCTACTAGTGCATTTTGTACTGGCTTAGAGGTGCCCCGATCCGATTCTGGTCGGGTCCCAATCATAGTTTTTTCAGCAGTATAAGTATTAGAACCTGTGATATTTGGTTGCAGGATCAGGTAAGTGCCCTACTTTCCAGAAAAAACTCCTTTAAGATTTCATTATGTCCCCGAAACGAAAATGTAATGATTTTGGTAATAACTTTTGATGGATTTGACCCTGATTCGATATGTTAATGCTCTCGGGCAGAGATGGCAAAAGTACCCAAATTACTTACTTTGTAAGTAATTTTACAAATGTATTTTACTTTAACAGTAAAATACATTTGTGAAAAAAAACAACTTCAGTACGACTACAGAGTACTGTTTCAAATGTCTACTCGAGTAGAGTAAAAGTACAGGCTCAGAAACATGCTCAAAAAGTATTTTTGAAAGTAAAAATTAAAGGCTCTAAAATGTGCTCAAAAGTATGCTTTTTAATTTTATATAATGCATACAATCTTTCAAAATGGCTGACTTTTTGCTTTTGTGTGATAACACTTACACAAAATCATGTATGGCAACACTCTGGGAAGTACCCGGTACAAGGCCCCTGTGAAGTCACAATTTGGATTCCTTGACAGAAACTATCGAACCCTACACAAAGCGCTTCTGTCGCGTTCTAGTTTTATACTAAGCCACTTCTCCACGGAGAACTCTAATAAACGAAATGTTTAGCTTACAAGGGGACACGGCACTATGTACCGGTCTCCACGGAAGGGTCTGGACCCCCACACGCCCCCGCCGCGTGGGTGTCGCCGATCTGGGTGGCACCAACTCCTATTTAAATATACATGCCACTCGCGTGCGAGAGAGAAGTGGAGAGAGAAACAGACGCGTACTAGTATAGGGAGAGAGAGAGACACACACACAAACAAACGGCTAACGTGCAAGGGGTCTGCGCATTGTGGATGTTGCAAATTCAGTCATGTGTCAGGGGGACAGAGAGTGAGAGATAGAGAGAGAGAATGGTTGTGTATTCGATCGTATCTGTGGAAAAAGCACCCGCTGGATGGCTGCGTGGTTAAGACAGCCCCAATGAAATGCATTTTGTAATGCAATGCAATGAAATGCATTTTGTAACGACGCGACCCCAAAATTCCTACTGAGACACACACACACACCCATCCCTGTTCACTGCCGCGGATGAACTAAGGACTTGACATGCGCGGGATTCCCCCAACTGGGAAGTCCCTCGCGCTGACCAATTAGCGTGCCGCGCATTTGCATCGCCCAATCAATTCGAAGCAGTGGCTGACCAATCAGTGGCCCTACAACCCGCGGGCCGCGAGTGACGGGAACGGGACGCCTAGGACTACCTCTTGAGGAGGCCTGAAAAATTCGACCACTTCCATGGTGCCGACGTCGTGGAGACACAATTTAAGCAGTCCAAGCCGAACAGTCCAGTCCCCTATGGGTGCAGTGGAACCAGGGCTCTAGTGAAGTCTATTTCTATTACTGATCAGATGGCAGACAATTTAAAAAACTTTAAAATATTAACATGAGTGTTGATTTGGCTATTGAAGTATCAGACTTGGTATCGGCTGATCTTGAATTGAAGTCTCGGAAGTGATCGTACCATCTCTAGTAAATTTCTCCATCTTCCACTCTCTAAAAGCCTTATTAAAGCCTTACAGCATGCTAGGAGACACACTATGATGGCTGATTAATTATTGTCCAGGGATTTAGTTTTTAGTTGAGCTATTGAGGAAGAAGTCCCAGGTGTAATCTAGGAATAGAAAAAGGATGAATAGTTTAATTTCCCAAGCAATTTTTAGACGCATCTCTTCTCTTAAATGTGGGGCTAAGCTATGCTAATAAAATACTGCTGCGCACCAGTTAGCCTGGAAAGCCAGAACAAATTAATCATACACGCATCAAACGCTACTAGAACGTTCGATGTGTGTAGTCCAGTCCAATCATTTGGTCAGGACTAAGAAGGCTCGAAAAAAAGTGTCAAAAAGAAGTGTTGAAAAAAAAAATAAAAGTGTACATCAAATGAAGTTATGAAATCGCAGCATCACAGGCGTGACAAGTGGCATGGAGGCCCATGTCTCAACTCGAACAAGGCCCTTAATGGGGCACCGATTGGACGGCCCAAATTTGGGCGACTATTCCAATTTGTCTGCCTGGTTGGTCCAGACCCACCGGACCATCTGGTCGCGTGCAATGTGTGTACAATTTGTTGGTTCTGGCTTGTCCAGGCTACACCAGAGTGAGAGCATGCACATCAATACAGACCTAAAATCAAGGAAGAACATATTCCACTATGAATTGACTAGCCTGGCGAGCCAGAACCAACGCATCGCCCATCGCTAGACGCTTGCATTGGGTCTGGAAAAACCAGGGTTGGAAAACGTAAAAAAAAAAAAGTGTCAATCAAAATATCAAATTGTGTTATCCAATCACAGCGCAGTAGGTGGGATAAGCGGCGTGGAGGCGTGACAACCAAACTGCCAGCCCGTGCAAACTCCCCCCCACGTCCGCGTTGATTAGTCAATTGAATCCGTACCGATGCCGAGCCTAATTTTCCCAGACCCAATGCAAGCGTCTAGCGATGTACGATGCGTGGACGATGAGTTTGTTCTGGCTCGCCAGGCTATGAATTGTCTTCAATTCATTGACTTGTGCAAATTATTTGAAACATAGATTTTTCTAGTTTTTAGCTAAGGTCAGCAGTTAATGCAAACAGCAGCTGCACAATAAATCATCCACATGGATGGGTATATGCAAGTGAGTGTGATTGTGTGTGGTGGTGGTGGTGGTGGTGGTGGGGAGGGCAGTCACCAGCTCAAAGCAAAGACCACAGCTGTGCGTGCGTTCAATAGTGGTCTTTCAGTGGCTGTCCCCTTCCACAGACGCCTGCACGCGTGCGCACTTGCATGCAGGCTGCTTTAATTTATTAAACAGCATCGTTATGAAATGACATGGGATTAAGGTACATATGGACGCGGCGCCTGTTGCTGATGCTAAGCGCAGCTCTGGAATCCTGCCATTGTCGACGCCTCGTTGGCGGGCGACAACGTGACACAGCGCTCTATTCTTTTCCCGCCTGGCGAGCTACATAAAATATGCATTCACGTTCGTCACCAGTATCTGGGTCTGTGGTACAGCATCTGGAGAACTTAAACATGAACGGAAGTTACATGCAAGTCCTGCACACAGTAGCATTTGTTTCCATAGATGTCCAGTGGCTTTGTGTACTTGCAGGATATTTATTTGAATACGAGGACATTATTGATCACATACCATGTCATGGCACAGCAATCTCTCGGGAATATCCACACATCCGC
>OMKY01052952.1:0-11333 GCA_900302395.1 Bregmaceros cantori | reverse complement strand
TAAAACATTAGATTTAAAAAAAAAAAAATAATATATATATATATATATATATATAAAACCAAAATATTATGGCATACAGGTCAATTATGATGAGTGTGTCCGAGTAATGAACTTGTACATCTGTTTGCTAACGTGAACCAAAATTTTCTAGATTTCGAGTCAATATTGATTCCTGCTTTGCTGAGAACATTTTAGGGATTTTATTTTAAAAAGTCCTGATTACCCTTTTCAATGATCGGCAACTAATCAACTATTAAAATCAACTACTAAAATAAATGGAGATAGACATAAAATGTCGTCAGGTTTATAATTGCAATTTCAAAGAACGAACAGATTTCCAGTCTGTAGAAATGGCCGACTTTTCGCATAACCGTTAGTCCCAGCCCTATAGTAAACTGTACAATTCCTTTAAAATATGCCAGACATCTGCTCAATGGAACGCACCAGCAGCGGACAGATGGAGAGCAGACCGGTGCATTCCAATATTGCGTAATCCCGACCCGCGGCCGAGCCATCAATATTTCACTCCTAACAAGCCCTGCCAACAAAAAATCCACTCATTGAATGCCATGTATAACTGTTGTTTATTTTATTAAAAAGACCAGGGTGCAAATATGAAATTAAAAAAAATAAAGACAAGCATATCATTTGTAAGCATTTAATACAAACTTAACAATATAAACTATTTCAGTCTCTTCACATGTAAGACGCCGACTCAAAATACTTTGTTATACCGTATTTTTATCAAGTATTGCACAATGTACGTACAAAATTAATATTCATACGATTACATTTTTTCCAGAGTATAGCAAAAAATCTTTTACCTCATAACAGAAAATACATTTCTTCTCGGAAAAAAAGAAAGCAGATATTCCTACACTTGATTTCCATCGCTAAGGGATACTTTATACACAATCTGTATTATATATACATTTTATTTTTAAAGATGGATCTCTTTAATTATTTAAAAAAATGTAAAAGAAAAAGAAAAAAAGAAAGCTTCTGCAGCCATCACAGATCACTGGAGTAGTAAAAAGACGATAGAAACAATATATATACTCTTGATATCTTTACAAACTCTGTACTAAATTAAATTATACATTTAGAAAAAGAGTGACCCCCACACTTCGTAGTGCCAATTCATAAAAACCAGCCTCCAACGCCTGTAAAATACTGCCAGAGGCCAAGAAAACTCCAAGTTTTGTAATCTTATGTCGATTTCATTCCTTCAGTTTGTTTTTGGAGTAGTTTTCATTTCAACGTCGTCGTAAAAAACAAAAAATCTGTGCTTGGTTGGCAAAGAAAATAAAAACAACCCAACACCAAATATTGAAGTTGTCGTAATGAAACGTAACCAAGCGTCGACAGACCAGAGAAAAGACACAATGGGGCGGAGATGAGCAGTGGGGAGAGTCAGGGGCGCCTCGGGTACATGCGCTTCGGACCCAGTCTTTAGACATCATGTTTCTCCTGGAGTCAAGCTCCGGACTCCGATAATTGTGGTTTTGTCGTTTCCCTTCTCTTCGTATTCGTAATTAAAAACAAAAAAACAAAAAAAGGTTGCTGGGTGAGCAACTGTTATCTCCTCAAGTGTTGCGTTTTTTCCCCCCCATACAGAGAGGGATTTCCACCCGGGTCGCCCCTTTTACCCGCCATGGTTTTTTAAGTTTAGTTAGCCATGACTGGCTGGAATTGCTGGTTAGAATACTGCATGTTGCCGATGCTGAAATTAAGTCCATCCATGAGAGACTTGTCGTTGAGGCCGCCGTAGGCGGAGAACACGTCGAAGGCGTGGCCGTAGCCAAGAGCCGAGCTGAGCCCCAGAGAGGAGCTCTCCGCGCCGGGGAAGCCACTGGCAGAGGCGGGGCCAGGGCTGGAGCCCGGGGCCTGAAGCCCTGGGGGTAGGACGAACTCCTTGGCGTTGGGAGAGAGCGCGGACGCGGCCTTGTGCTGTTGGCCGAGCCCCAGGCTGTACAAGGAGTGCATGGAAGACGACAGCGCCTTCTGCTTCAGCAGGGCGTTGACGTTTAGGTTACTGGTGGGCGACGTGCGCTGCTGCACCTTGCTGCCGCTGCCCGCACTGCCTCCGTTTCCGTTGTTCCCCCGGCCGCTGCTTTTCATCTTGGTCGATCCGAACTTGGTGGCGGCGAAGGTGGCCGTCGTGAACGTCAGCGGCTGGGTGGAGCGCGGCATGAAGGACGGGCTGGCGGCCGCCGACTGCCCGAAGGGCGGGGAAGGCGAGCTGGATTCCGAGGAGGCGCCGCCTACAGGGTCGCTGATGGGCATGAAGACCTGAGCCTCCGGGTTGAAACTGTTCTTTATCTCCTTGTCGAGCTCCGAGCTGCTGCTACAGCAGCCGCTGCTGCCGATGCTGCCTGCGCTCTCGTTGCAGTTATCGTCCACATACAGCACCTGTGGAAGATAGCGGAGGATTAGTTGTTGCCAAAAATAACTACGACAAGGCAGACATGTTAAAGGAGAATCTCACCAAAAACTACTGAAATGTTCGCCAAGAAGATAGCTATGCTAACAAAGTGCAGCTGTGCACAGAGTGAGTGCATACAAGGAGGCGACTGCTATGATCAGGAGAGTACAAATAAGTTTTCAGGGACATTTTCAACTAAGCAACAAGAGTTATAACCAAAAATTAATTATGCCCACTTCCAATTCTAAATACCGGCAGATTTAGAAGTAAGGGTAAGGACACTGAAGAGGACAATGGCGGTGTTCAGAATCAGCAAGACATTCCAATACGTGTTGGAATTTATGTGAGGTTCAAAAAGCAGGCAATTTGGTTTTGACAGAGGTCCATAAGCCTGGAACAGTAAAAAGGTCACAGGGCCAAGTTATGAATCTACCATTGCACTTTGACCTAACAAATCACTTTCCAAACTTAAGGCATGTGCCACAAGTATGGCCCTGCTCTAGGTAAGGAGTCATGCACACTTAGGAGGTCCCCACACCAGGTATGGGACAGAGTACAGCTTCTAACAGTAGTTTGACAGTTTGCAACGTTGAACATTTCAGTACTTCTACATTTGTGTATCTTTTGCACTTTTGTCTTCAGTGTAATGTTACACTGACCGAACCCCAGATTCAAAAACGAACCTTAAGCCCTAGGGGTGCACCCATCAGATCCTCTGAAAAGACAGATTGGGACTTGTGATTTTTGTTACACTACAAGTTTCTTGTCAGTTTTCTGCATTTTATACTACTCAAGAAGACTAGTTTTAAAAATACAGATAATAATAAAAATAAGAAAACATGTCAGTGCAATCATGAATTGCTTCTCTCCCTGGATGCCTTGTTGGATTGTTTGAGATTATTCAGACCCCTTATTGGCCCATCTTTAGAATCAAAGACTTGAGGCAAACAAATGATAATTAGGACATGTCTACTAATGTCCATTGCAAAATACTAATCATTTGTCAGATACTCAACCTTTTAATATTCTGAAACCTGAAAGCTCCATGAGACACCTACCTTAACGGCACCCTTCTCTCCAATCTGGTAGGACACCTCATACGGGTCGATCCAGACACTGAGATCCTGTGGTAGGTTGTTGCGGACGTCGTCGATGTCAAGTCCGCTCTCCTTGGCAGCCTGTTCCACCACCGGGTCGACCTTCTCGCCGACGTGAATGCAGCGGTAGCCAGAACCCTTAAAGGGCTTCTCCGGGTACCAGTGGCCCTCGTACTTCCGCTTCAGCTGGCGTTCGAGCTCCTCACCGAAGATGTTCACACGCCGCCGTGGCAACTTGTTGTACAGGTAGGAGATGATGAAGTTGAGCGCCACCTGGACCTCCAGCTGCATTGCTGCTTGCGTCAGCACCGAGCAAAACTAAAACTTGTTGCGTTGCTCCAAATTAGAAAAAACAAAGTAGATAAAAAAAATGTGTCTTCTTAGTTCCAGTGTCTGCAAGCTTGCTGTACCCGCAGCGTACAAGTCTGTTGGGCCAAAGTCCAATGCTGTGATCGTCGAGACGTATTTACTCCTTGGGACCGAAAGACTTTATCCTGCAACACAGAAAACACAAGATGGCTTAATAACTGCACTCAAGATGTAATCAAGACATTTTAGTGGTAAAGTTCACAATAAAGTGATGTTTTTCTTTTTATTCACGTTTTTAAAAAAATCGATAATGTTGAATAATTTTAATCATATTTTGATTTTTCAGAAATTATCAAGTGATATCAAATGTGTGTAGACCAATAAGTGGTTGTGTCAGCAAAAAACTGCTGAAAATAACTAATTCAACTCATAAGCGATCAATCAATTACTGCATTAGTTGCTGACTTCATAATTGATTAGTCATTGATTAATCGACAAATTGTTGAGCCCCCATGGGAAGTATGATGAATATCTTTTTAGTAGGGTTGTACAATTTTCACAAAAAAAAACAAAACAAAAAAACATTTAATTTCATCTCTGGAACTTTGATTACAGATTTTAAAGAAAAAAAAAAGACACATCAAAATTAACAATTCCATCACACACTGTTGGGCATGTGTTTAACAAAAAAATCCTTTCACAAATATATAATTTCTGGTTTGAATTTTAAAATATGTGTTCAGATATCAATTGTGAAGGGTATATGGTGGACACGAGAGCGATTATACTAATCGGCGTCTAATCAAACCTAAAATTAATTGCCAACTAATTTCGCAAATAAATTGACTATTGAAATAATCAGTGCAAATGTTTTCCAAGTGTCAAAACGGCCGGCGCTGGAAGTGTTAAAGGTCTTATGACACACTCGTCGACTTTGCCCTGGGCCTGAAATGCAGCAGCAGCAAGCAGGGCGGTATCTCTCCGCTGCAATATCAACAGCTATAAATACACACAGGAGAGCCGGGCAGATTGTGTCAGCACAACGCTGCCACGCTGCTGGCAGGGACACCACAGATAAAGCACACCCTGCCAGAACCCTGCCCGGTTCACCCTCCAGGACAGAGCGACCAGGTCACTTATTAATGGAACTGGAAGTTTCCACTAGGCATGGCGACATTTGGTTAACGCCTTATTCACGGGTTGCATGACGGAATCACCAAGTTACATTTTAGAAATGTTTTTAGACCATTATGAGAACGATTTTAGAGTGCTTATCGGCAACCCCTCCCATCCACTGCGCAGCACCTTTTCTACCCCCACTTCCCTCGGGAAGCCGCTACAGAGCCCTGCGTACCAAGACCTCTAGACTGAGAAACCGTTTCTTCCCATGCGTAGTGATGCTACTGAATGCATGGGGGTAGCCCTGCTTGAGGTGTTGACGTGTGGTGGTTCTATGCCAATGCCTCTTTATAACTCTTTTTCCTTATTTTGTGTTGACTTGCTCATGCAATAAGACAAATTAAAATGAATCTTGAATCCTGTTCATACTATCGATTCCTGACCAACGGCAGTGGCATACGCTTGGCGGAAACAATGAAAAGGTACAGGACGCGGTAGTGGACACACCTAGCCAACTTAGTAGCGTTTCAGCACGCAGCCACTAGAAACATTTTTCAGAGACGCTTCTTAAATTCCCAAAAGATTTGTAATAATTGAGATATTTAGTCATTTTTTGTAGTAGAGCAATTGTTCAAATCATTCAATTAACCATTTGCGTTTTATTAACACCACTAGTCAATATGGTGTGGTACTATGCACGGCAGGACTAGCGACCTACATGACCAAAACAGGAATAGCTTCAAAAATGAAAATGGTGATAACGTTCTATTATGATTCCGTAATGCTTCTTAGTTGGTGTGGAGTGCAGTGTGGAGGTGTACTGTACTACAAATGTATGATTGTTTGTGACTAAATTGATCATTGATGATTACTATTGAGTATTTTTGCAATATAGATGAGGCTGTATCACTATAATAACAATTTAACTGGATTAGAAACAAGATCAAATCAAGTCAAATATTGCAAATCATTATCCTTGGGTGTGCAAGTCTCATACCTTGTGAAGCCAAATGATCATTTTAAATAAGTAACAAACATACAGCTCGAGTAACAACTAATACTCCAGTGATTGTTGATTATTGTCAAGACTATTTATTAAACCATTCATTGAGCACACGTGTAGGTCGCTAATATTAGTAAAGTTGTATTTTAAAACATGATGGGATGGGCAACAACCTCAGTAAACATGTCGCTGAATGTTGATAGCTTGTGTAAAAACAAATAGAAGTTTATAAACACTATTATGTATCAACGTCGGACCGATCTAAACCTCTTTTGGATGTTGGGAGCAAGTCAATATTTAAACACACCGATGAGGGCAGAGCCCAGAACGAAAACACCCCGCGTGACGTTTGTGTTGCATTAAAATGCAATAGGAAACGTGACACTGTGGTGAGACTATTTTTTATTTTAAAGGAGGCTAGAAGAGAGAAGGGCGATATTCAACGTTATAGATCCGATCGATTCCTCATGAGCTTTTCCCTCGGGCTGGGGTTATGTGTGCTCTGCAGATCAGTCGCCCCCCTCTGCATCGATTCCACCCCCCACCCATCAACCTCCATCAACCTCCACCCACCTCCCCACCATTTAGCCAATAAACACGTCGACGTTCGCTGTGCACTGCAAACACCAACTGCCCTGATGCCCTGTATATGCACTTTCAAGCTATAAAATTAAAAAAAAGGTTAGTGATGGTTAGGATAGAGCTGTACATTTTTGGGTTAAAAATAAGATACAGATTTTAATTTGCGAATACATACATACATACATACATACATACATACACACATTTTAATTATTTCAAACTAGGTCCCTTCTGATAATTAATTGCAGAGAGCTCACTCTTGTGCATACTGATTATACTTTTAGGAAAATATCATTTCATGAATTGTATTAGATATATCGAATTGCATCCAAATGCCCCATTATAAAATAACACAATCAGTAAATACGTGACTGATATTGTCACCATACTAAATCAGTTAGTTAAACATTGAAATCCGATTTGATTGTTTTTGCAAATCATAAAAACAAAAATCCGATTTCGATCCGATTTTTCCCCCACACCGCCCTAGGTTGGGGGGGGTCGCCCAATCGTAGGAGGTGTGCATCCGTGCGTGTACATACTCGGGTTGTCAAAACGAAGCGAGGCCGATGACTGGCGTTAAATAACATTATCCAATGCAGATCGGACGATTCGTGCGCACCAAATCCGTTACGTAAGTATCCAAGACGGTGACGTAGATTTGTTCAACACCCCCCCAACAACACCAACCCAGCCAGAACCGACCCCCCCCCCTCTCTCCCCGATTGCGTTCTTCGCAGGGAGACATCCATTTAGCAGCGTCATAATAAGTGCCGATCCGGGGGAGGGTGTGATCGAACGCCACCAGCTGCTGCTGCGATCGGAAGCTTCCGTCGTTAGGGGAGGGGGGGCTGGGGCAGCTGGCTGCCAGCACCGCCACCAGCAACACCCTCCTGGCCTGCTGACAGTGCAGAGCACCGGAGCTTTTTATGGTGACGGACAGCGGCAGAGAAAAGAGCTATAAAACCCTGCATGAATTACGGCCCAATGACGTTCGACATATCGACGGATTTTGCATTCAAGTCGTGCTTACAACACTGGGTGGGGTAGCGTTACAAGCTCCGCTAGTCTGATGGTTATCTAGATCGGAATGTTATGTCATTATAAGCAAATCCGACACAAACCCCCCGACAGTAATCTCAACACAAATATAACCCCACACAAAAATACATGTATTTAAAAAACGGCAAACGTTCGGAATATGGTGGCAATCCCTGGAGTGGTGGCAGAAACCAGATCAATACCTAACTCTACATTCGGGGGAAACCAGGGGAAGAACGGGTTCCAAACATTCGTGTCACGTCAAACCGATCGTTTAAAATGCACAACACGAACAGCGATGATTTCACCAAAACACGTGAATAAAAAAACAAGAAACTTACATTAAACATTCACTGGAAATGCTTCTGCTCGCATGAATCCACGTCGGTGAGGGGGCACGTATACACAGAGGGAAAAAAATAACAAAAATACAAATATATTCAACACAATTATAAAACTATAAATTATCGCCGGCGACGATTACGTCCATGGAATCAGACGTCGCTCTTGAAAAAAAATAAAGTATGTGAAAAAAAATCTGAGTTTATATATATATATATTTATATTTATATATACTTTTAAGGCTTCTATGAGCCAGCGATCTCACCCCAACGACCTGCTTGGGAGTTCCTACAACTCTGTCCTCTGGAAGTCGGCGTGACGCGGTTTATATAGTGCTCCTCCGCCACGGACACCGAGGAGGCGGTGATGAGGCTCGCAGAGGTCAACACCGCACGCCGCGCGCTCATTGGTCGCTGGCGCTGATGCGTCACGAGCACGTGCGGCGACCCTTGACGCCGATTGGACGACGCGGCGTGTCGCTCACGGGACGACGGCTCTATTTACGGTAGTGGTGCTTGGTGGAAAACCACGGACTGTTTTTTTCAGTATAGGTCGTTTGGGCCCCCTTTGCTATTATAATTATGAGTAAAATAATTATAATACTAATTATTCGTTGCAATGCAATTGTATTCAAAGTATTCGTTGTCCATGCATGGCTAATAATGACAATAATTGAAAGCAATAATAGAAATATAATAACAATAATAATATTGTTATTAATAATAAACAATAAAAATAATAATAAATACAGCATTATCACGTGTGTATGTTTGCGTGTGTGTGTGTGTGTGTGTGTGTGCAGCAGGCTGAAGGACAGGACGTGTGTCGTGCGGAGGGACACACCTGTCAGCGGTCGTGCTGCGTGCTCTTTACCAATGACATTTTAATGCTCCACGGGCCATGGGAAACACCAGCGACTGGGCTGTTTTAAGGTACAAAATGAAAGCTGCCTCCCCCCCTTTAAAAAAAAAGAAAGAAAAAACGTGACCACGCCATTTTTTCTTTCTTTTTTTAATACACTCGTTAGTGGTATTATCACGAGCTCGTGCAACGTTTCCGCGTCACAGCGGATACCGCCGCCCCTGGCAATGTGTCACGTGTACGAGTTGGTGTTGGTAATAATGGCAGCGCAACCGCTGCTGCTGCTTCTGCATATTCATTATGTAGGAACAGACACAATGGGCGCACAGCCATTCTTCCCCTGTTGGAGATGGGCGAGTGTGTCTGTGCGTGCGCGAGAGTCAGTGTGTGTGATGTGTTTGCGTGTGCAAGAGTCGGCGTGAAAGTATATCTATGCGCTTTATTTTGCGTGCGTGAGAGTCGGTGTGTGTATTTGCGGGAATGTGTGCGAGCGTGACAGTGTGTGTGTGTGTGTGTGTATGTTTTGGTGCATGCGAGTCAGTGCGTGTGATTGTGCGTGCGTGTGTATTCAGGTATAAAGGTGAGGAAGGGGAGGTGGGACTCTTGTCTCTCAGACCTGTAAGGGTGGTGGTGGGTGTGTGTGTGGGGGGTGGTCTTGTCTCTCTTGACGTCATAGGCTGTTATTACCTAACATGGGCAGTGTGTTTCCACAATAAACACACACCGTGCTATGTACAGAGGGGAGGGTCGCTGCGTGGGCCGGTTCTAGCCTCTAGGCTGCCCTAGGCCAAGTTGATTTTGGAGAGCCGCCCCCCTCGCCCCCGCCACGCACGCACACACAGCCAATAACCGTAAGCACTCGACTAATATTTATGCTCCGATACATACTTGACTTACTAAGCCACGCATGGTACCAGATGTACATTTTTCCGCATGATGCATTGCGTGAGCGCTCTTATTCTGCCCTTAAAACGGTCAGAAGCGCGATGCGTGAGCAATGGACGCTTGCACGCACTAAACGGTCGCCATGTAGCTTCCGTAGCGGAAATGGAACGACGTTGACGAACACGCATCCACACACTCATGGCATTTAAAAAAAACAATTAAGAATATGATTATTTCGGGGGCACGCGGTGGTTAGAGCGTCCCCCAGGCCACAGGCCTAGCAGCGCCCCAAAAAAATAACAAACAAAAAAAATAAAAATATTGATTTTTATATTTTAGAATTAATTATTATTTAGTATTTTTTAGAGTAATAAAATTAACTCTTGTTTTACAATAAAATTCAAAAGTTCTTATGTATACAGCACCAAAGATCCGCCTCAAGTTTAACTGTTCAACACTACATATCACTGTCCCATATTAGGCAACTGACTGTCCCACATTAGGAAGTTGCAAAAATGGCCCACATTACAGCAATCCACCCTAAACATGGTTAGTGCTATAGATGGAAAGAAACCTAAACAATAAATTACCGAGAATCAGACTTTGCCAGCCCACCATACTCAGCGCGAGCTGGGCAATACATAGAGCTAACAGGTGCTAGCGGTTAGCATTACTCGATGCCCTGCGGGAACCGGTCACCACATGCGACCCAGCAAGACCGCAGTGCCCCCTAACGCTAGCCTCCGGGACTGCAGCGCTGCCGAGCCTGACACCAAGAGAACAGGTTAAGGTGACAGGACCAACCCCATGAAAAATAAATGTGTGAAATATAAAGGAGAATGGAGGTAGCAGGGAGGTAGAATGACAGCCGCTTGAATGCTCCGCCCTCAGGACAAAGAGATGGAAAGTAACCAAGTACAAATACTTTGTTACTGTACACAAGTAGAATTTACAAGTAGGGTGGATCGCCGTAATGTGGGCCATTTTTGGCTGCTCCTTAATGTGGTACAGCCAGTTGCCTAATATGAGACAGTGAAATGTAGTGTTGAACAGTTGAACTTAATATTAGACACATTACCATAGTTTGCTTTTACCATAGTTTCACCAACATTCATTAGTTTGGGGAGGAGGCGGAGCCACTGGATCTTAGGTGTCCTGCATTAGGCAGTGGCCCACATTAGGGTAATCCATGCTATATATACACTACAATATGTATTTTCAATATTTATTTCAAATTTATAACACAAATATTGGTATTTGTTGGTTCAACTCTTACCTTTCCCAATACAAGATTGTTACTTTTTATTAGGGATGCACCGATACCGTTTTTTGAAAACCGATACGAGTATGAGTACTTTAATTTCAGTACTCGCCGATACCGAGTACTACCGATACCGGAAAAAAATGAAAATTTCTTCTACGAGAGGTCTGGCTATGTGTGCACGCCACGCACACAGCGTGAAGGGATTTGTTTGTGAGTGATGGCACTTTCGCCACTCTCAATTTTGGATCAAATTGTTCAACGTATTTAAATTATTAAAGTAATTTCAAATCGGTAAATACCCATCCATCTCTGTCAGTGGGTTTTTATTACAATTATCAATGCTATACTTTATTTAGTTAAGAAATTGGCGCATTATTAATGTGATTTGGAAATATTTGCCATTGT
>OMKY01052949.1:0-11039 GCA_900302395.1 Bregmaceros cantori | reverse complement strand
CATAACCCAGATACAATGACGAGAACGCTTGAAAATTGCACATGTGGCATAGATGTAACACATCAAGACCAGGGCTCAGATCCAGTTCAAGGAACGAAAACGAAAACCGGAAACGCACAGAATTTTGCAGAATTTTACAAGGAGCGGAAATGGAAACAAAAAACGTTGTTTCCGGAACAGAAATGGAACATTATGAAATCGACAAAACAGGTTAAAAACTTTTTTTTTTCCGTTCTCTATATATTTTAATATATCCTATGTCTGGGACATTGGATGACTGACACTTTCACTGTCAGTCATCAAGCACCATGAATCTGGGGCCCCATCTTGTGGACAGACGAGGAAGTGAATATAATGCCGTTTTAAAGTCGGTTTTCACGTTAATCCAGTTGCACTGAAGCTCACCAAATATGTATAAACTATATCTAAATGTAACATTGCACAATATAAGGAGCTTTAAGAACGAACTGAATTTTTGTGTTCCGAGCCGGTTCAGAACCGCTTTTTTTTGTTGGCGGAACGGTTCTGAGAACGAAAACGTTAAACATAGGCCTGCCTGAAACAATTTCGTTTTCAAGCCCTGATCAAGACGTAACAATATTTCTCTCCTTTTTGTGTAGGTATATATAATTCCATATGTGATCATATGGTATGCCAGTTCACACAGTGATAAAACAAATTTTAACTCAGCTATGATAGATTTTTTTTATAAGGACATCACATGATACATTAGACAAACTAGATGCACTGCATGAGTGTTTGTAGCACAAGTGCTGATTTTCAACACCTGTCCACAGGAGGCACTACCAGTTAGAACCCAAGAGGGATAACATTATAAACAAATATACATGTACAAGGAATTCAAATATAAACTAGCATCAATGAAAACATATAAAATCATTACTAAAGGAAATACAAATATGCACCATTATCGATAAAAACATATCTTTTTTTAGAACCCAAACATGATCCTTCAAGGCATTAGGACAGAGCTATTGTGCGTGTGTACAACATTGATTTGATTTCAGCTATGATTTCGGTCCTCTCTTAAAAACATTGCTATCCGTTTCTTGTTTCATCTCCGTTGGCATAGAGTTCCAAAGGTTGGCTCCCTTGATAGAGAAGGCTGTCTACCCTGCATGTGGGTACAATACAGTTACCATTTGTCCCCCATGTTCTATTAGGGCTTACACAGCTTTGCGCGACATCATTTTTGCTATATTTTCGCTCTCTTTTTAAGAATAATACAAATGCATCTCTCTCTCTCTTTTTCCACCTCCCTGTTCCATCCACCTTTCATGGGTTTTCGTTTTATGCTCGGATAATCTCTATTTCATTTCCATTCTCTGTCAGTCTGGTTTTTCCCCTGTATCGATATCTGTTCAGTGATGTATGCTCCTCGCTCTCCACGGTTACTGTGCGTATGGGAATCTGAAGACGCGGCACCTGTGACAAAGGGTTAAACAGCCTCTATTTACATGGATAGGAGAGGAGAAGTGTTGAGGGCGGGGGGAAGAAAAAGGGGGGAGGAAAGGGAAGAAAGGAGGGACTAAGGGGAGGGTGGACAGCTCACAAAATGGAAAATCGATGGTGTGCAGATCGCCACGGACGAGGGGCGGGACGCGGTCAGGTTGTCGATTGGCTTATTGAAAGAAAAAAATCTCTCAAACACACTCTTCCTCTCACTCTCTCTTTCTCTTTCTCTGGCTATTTTTCCTTTGTGATACTTGTATATTTCTATTCTGTTTTTTTTCCTTCCCCCCCTCTACTTCTCTCTCTCTTTCACTCTCTCTCAGTCTGCTTGTGTATCAGCTCAGACTATCTTATTTGTTTTGCTTTGTCTGCCTCTGTCTGTTTTGCTCTCTCTCCAACTCTCTCTCTCTCTCTCTCTCTCTCTCTCTCTCTCTCTCTCTCTCTCTCTCTCTCTCTCTCTCTCTCTCTCCCCCTCTCTCTCTCTCTAACTCTTCCTCTCTCTGTCGCTCTCTGCCCATCTTTCCCCTGTCTCCCGACAAGCGGCGCGGCTGCAGAAGACAGACGTGTGCGGTATTTGAGCGATGAGGCGTAATATACGGGGTGACCTTCAGAATGCCATAAACGTGTTGTGCTATAAAGTGTCAATATTTGTGGTTATGTGCAGCAGGATGACTTTTACAGTAATTGGAACAGCCACATTAAAAGCTGGGGATCAGTCAACTGATTAAAGACAAGAGAAGTGGCCGGCGCTGAGCTCCGTGCCTTCACACGTGCGACATGCCTGCGTGCACGCGCCCCGGCTCTTGCGCGCCGCCCGCCGTGCATGTGTATACGCATACATATGCCCGCATCCACTGATATTCCTGAGGTGTAAAAATGATGACTTGGATCCACAGACTCAC
This sequence comes from Bregmaceros cantori, assembly GCA_900302395.1. Classification (NCBI taxonomy): domain Eukaryota; kingdom Metazoa; phylum Chordata; class Actinopteri; order Gadiformes; family Bregmacerotidae; genus Bregmaceros; species Bregmaceros cantori. The sequence goes on along the minus strand of OMKY01052949.1, from coordinate 8,664 downwards.
ACACCCTGACATCCACATACAGGTGGGGGAACATGCCGGGCACGTGTCTTGAGCATGTTGCGTTCGTCCCACAGGTACAATATTCACTCACCAAAGAAATATGCTCATTTATACGGGTAAATGCATGTACAACATATTTTGGCCAGGCTATATACATGGACGCACACGCAATATTGCTGCGCCCCCACAACTCACGTGAAAGCGCAGTTCACAGTGCTCATTCCACCCGCACATTTCAGTGTATACACACACGCACATAAAGTCATACACACACAGACACAGTCATATACAAGACATACACGAACACAGTTGCACAAATATACACATGCACAGTGGAATGCGTGCGTGTGCTTGCACGCAATGAGTTTTTGTATGTGTGTGTGTGTGTGTGTGTGTGTGTGTGTGTGTAGACGTGCCCCTCATTCATTATTGAAGGGCTGTTTCACGGTAGCGGGGCCCAGGCCTATCCTCTCACCGTTACATGTGCACTATTAACCCCCGAGACACACAAGGACAATCACAGGCAGAGAGAGGGAGGTTTTCTTACACACATTGTGAACATTTGGTACAGGTGCGACAGAGATGTCTCGCATCGTGTTTCGCGAACTGCGTGTATCAGACTCTAGTCTCTGGTATCTTTCTAGTGGACATGTTCTACTTTGCACCATTATTTTTTCTATTCTATTTCTTTCAGTGTAAGCGCCATTCAGCCCTTTTAATGATAGGGTTAGGTTGAAAGTGGAATGAGAGAGACCAGAGCAACATTTTGCAGATATCTCAGAAATGTCTACCAAAAAGAGGTAGACTGCCATCTACTTGTTCTGCTCCAGGTTCATGAGTGAGTGAACACATTGTTTTCCCTCAGAAATCCAAAACATTGCGCAAAAAGGGGGTTTGCTCTAAATGGCAGATTTACTAGTGAAAAAAAACTTCACTAACAATCCTTGTGTCAACAAGAGCAAAACTCCTCATTGTTTCCTTGGGTGGAGGATGTGATCCAGGTGTGTTTGCCTATATAGTTTAATCAGATGCAGGACTGGATTTGATAGCATCATTTTTTTTTCAGCTGAAGTGGTCTGCAAAGTCTTCACTTTTTTTGAAAATGTGATTTTTTTTTTCGGCGCAAGTACCATTCCCTCACTTTATTGACAGTGTTGTGTGAAAGGGGGATGAGAGAGCGGGGATGAGCGGACATGCAGTACATGACCGTGAGAGGAAGCAGTCTCATGGCACTGCGTGTGCTGTGATCCAAGTCACAGCAACAAGACTATCTGTGGCACTGTGCCACGGGCCAAGCCCCAGTTGTTGTACTTTTGAGTTGTTCACAGAGGTGATCATAGCCTGGTGAGCCAGAACCAACAAATCATCCATGCATTACACGCTACTACGCGAAACGTGGGGCGAGTTTGGTACGGGCGACATTGGTTGTCACGCCTCCACGCCGCTCGTTCCACGTACTGCGCTGTGACTGGATAACACGATTTGATTGACCGTTTTTTTAATATGTTTTTCGACGCAGGTTTTACCAGACCCAATGATTGTTCTAATTGCGTACCATGCGTGGACGATTTGTTGGTTCTGGATCACCAAGCTAAGGTGTTCATAGTGAATCTATCGTAAAGGATAGTGATCTAGCCTATCATAAAGGGAGTGAGCTAACCTGCCGTAAGGAATAGTGAGCTAAACGAACCTAACTTGAGGATAATGGAATAACAACTTGCAGAAAAATATTTTTAATTGCACAGAGTTAGAATGCTGAGGACATGCACACTAACACACACGCACAAGCGCAGATACACCCACATGCACATGCATGCGTTCGTGCACACGCACAGTCCAAAACGACACAAGACCAAGAGGGAGAAAATGTTGTCTATCGTCGGCAGCTGCGATTTATTCGCTGGCACACATGCATGCATGTGAGTTTGGCTTAAGTGCAAGTGTGTTTTGGATTGCGTGCTTGTGTGTGTATGCATGTGTGTTTAGGATTGTGCGTCTGTGGGCATGTGTGTTGAGTCTTGCGGGGGTCTTATCCCCATCTGGGATGGACAGGTGGGGCTCTTCTCTGCTACAAGCCCAAGCCACTGGCTGCCAAGCTGAGACGTGTACAGTCGACGGTGGTAAATATGTTTATGGTTGCCGATACAGTATGGTGGCGCCGCAACAGCCGTCTGGGGCGGTGGTGGAGGGAGAGAGATTTTTTTAGTTTTCTTTTTCTTTTTTTGTTCTCTCTCCCTTTTTTTTTTTAATCCGTCTAGAGGTCATCCCATATTAATTCACATGCAAATGCCATCTAGTGCCGCGTGTGCGGGAGGCGTTGTGGGTGGAGCGGAGGTGTTAGCGGCAGCAGCATTGTCACATGAAATATGCACGCGGATCATGTCGCCCCGGCCGCGGCGGAGATATTTGACGCACCGAATCAAAACCAACCATTTTCCCGTGTTTGCTGTTTATTTATATATTTATTCATGCTAATGATGTTTGCGCCTCGTGATGATTTTTTAATTTGATATTTGAATTGAGATTTATTTATTCATTTATTTGTTATTTATTTATTCTTGATTGTTTCACAAGTCATTCATGTATTCGGCAAGAAGCCGTGTGACCTATTGCGCATGACCACGTGTGTGTGTGTGTCCGTGTGGGCGGATGGCTGTGTAGCACCATGACTATGCATTCCCCCTAGCCCTCATCGAGTTGTTATATTCCTTTTCTTCCTCCACTTCTTCCAAAAATTAATAGAGAAATGAAGAGTCACATTTGGCTGATTTGGATTGGTGTCCGTTTTCAGGCTGGCCAATAAAGTTAACTTTTCAATTTGCGTTGCGGCACACATGTGAACGAATGCTGCGCTGGCTGAATGGCAAAGAAGTCACCAGTTTGAGTGTCATGACGAACAAGGACTCGCTGAGTCTGTGTTTTTTTTTTTTTTTTCGTTTTTTTTTTTTCCTCTCACTAAACCTTATTTGACTTCCCAGCAGCCGCGCCATCTGAATGTGTGTGTGTGTGTGTGTGTGTATGACTATGTGTGTGTCTGTGTATGACTATATGTGTGTGTATGTGTTGCATGAATTAGATAAGGGTTGCCTGAAAATGCTGTCATTGTGCACCAGAGGGTAAGTGGGTTGTTTTTTTGTTTTGTTTTCAGTGTTTCGCCATCGACATACATACCTCCAAACATACGTATACATGCACATACAAACAAACTCATGGATCCATATGTGTACACACTCCTGAAAAACAACACTCAGACACACACACCGACACTCACTGTCTCTTTCTTTCCGCTGCACTCACTCAAAGACACACACACACACTCGTAGACAGTGCCAGCCACCACATACCAGAACACATTCCAGGCTGTCTGTAGTGGGAGTCCAGAAATGAACAACATTCATAACCTTATTTGTGTCTCGCTAGGTCACCCGCACACACAGGCACGCTAAGCAATTATTAGCATATAGGCCAGGGCAAGACACACACACACACACACACACAGATACACACTGCCAAATATACTGGTGCGCAGGGCTTGAAAATGAAATTATTTTTAAAATGTTTGGTTCCCAATGGTTCAGGCAGGCCTATGTTTAACATTTTCGTTCTCTGAACCGTTCCGGCACCAAAATATCGGTCCTGAACGGGTTCAGAACGCAAAAATTCTGTTCGTTCTTAAAGTTCCTTATATTGTGGAATCTTAAATTTAGATATAGTTTATACAGAATATATTTGGTGGACTCCATGTAACTGTATTAACGTGAAAACCGTGTTTAAAACGCCATTACATTCACTTCCTCGTCTGTCCACAAGATGAAGCCCCAGATGCATGGGGCTTGATGAGTGACAGTAAAAGTGGACGGATATAGTTTCCCAGACACAGGATATATTAAAATATATAGAGAACGGAAAAAATGTTTGTTCCGTTTCTGTTCCGGAACAGTTCAAGAAATCTTTTTTCCGTTTCCACTCCTCATAAAATTCTGCAAATTCATTTTCGTTCCATGAACTGGTTCTGAGCCCTGCTGTTGCGTTTTCCAATTGTAGCTATTTCTGTGTTGTTGTTTTTTTAAGGAGATGCAATGATCAGGTCTGGCAGGTGTCCTAAACTCCACGTTTCTTCCTCACATCCTTTGTAGTACATATATTTTTGGGGGTTGGCGCAAGAACACATTTTTCATCTTTCATTGACAGGCTTACTGTGAAGGCGGGAACGAGAGAGCAGGAAGGCATACCTGCAGCATACTACCGATCTCAAAACACCCAAGAGTATATGGAGATGGATGAAGCGGTCTAACCAACTGTGCCACTGATCCAGCCCCCTAGTACTTCATCTTTAATTCTTCGCTCACAACACACAAGTTCCTAGTGTATGGTGTAAATACAGCTCAGATAAGGTGTCCACGTAAAGGAAATGACGAGTCTTGTCATGGGAATATGTCAAGAGGGATCATTTATTAAGCTATACTGGACAGCTAGCCGGGTATCGGCTAGCTAAGCTAAGCTATGAGCTAAAGCAGGAACAAGCCTAACACACACATTTCAGGAAGTATCACTGATTTATAACCAATGGGAGGGGACATCCGATGATGTCAGAGCTTGTAGCCAATCAGGAGAATCATGACTCTAGAAGTAAGGTTTCAGTAACAATGGGCAGTGTAGTTACTTGTAAAATATTATCCAGCCACTGATTAATGACTAGTCCTCTTGAAAGTAACTAGGTTTAGATTACTGACTAGCTAATTTTAAAAGTAACTCCATTGATTGCTTTAGTTACTTTTAGTCACTTTTCATACAAGCTGCAAAGTGCCATCCCTAAAAGTGAACTAGTTCTACCAATAGTAACTTTAGTGGAAGTTGGTTATTACAAACCTTAACATTGAATGAATAACATACAAAAAACGTACAATAGTTTATTTCAATAAGTATCAGCGATACATTTTCCTGGTCGCAAGTAAGTTGCAGACATACTGGTCATAATTAGGATTGTATTTGTATTAAATGGAACACAATAATTAAATAGAGTGAACATTTGGAATACTGTGGGGGAAAAAGCTTCAAACTGCTGAACAATTGTGTTGATATCTATTGCTGCCGGTTAATAATAAAAAGTTACCCGGATTTTCTCGAAAAACTCACTTACTGCCCCTGAGTGTTGTGAGGCTGTATCATGGTACATGTATCAACACATTGAGACTTTTCGAGGACCCACTTAAAACTGTAATCCGTAGGGGGGGTGGGGCAAGGGAATGGGGGCAACAGGCTATACTGTCTCCTCTCTTGGATATGTAGTGACTGAAGGGGCGTTCACACTTGCAGACAAACACACTTGCACACGCGAGCACATATGCCAGAATCTGCAAGCCTGGCTAAAGGAGATGTCACCCGCTTCCACCCTACCTCGCTCACACGCCAACACGTGCACACACACCTCACCACGCCATAGCGCAATCAAATCCATCAGTGGCGAGTAAAGTGCACAGCATCGCGGCTCCTATGTGTGTGTGTGGGAAGGGGGAAGGGGTGGGAGGCGTAGCCAGCGAGACACGATCGCCGCCCATTATTTCCCTGTCAACACGCCCGCCGAGGCGGGTGCCACTCATCCTCCGCCTAATTACCTTCACCTGGTGATTACCTTGATAACACCGTGTCTAAAAAGCAGGCCGGGGGTGGATGAGGTGTGGGTTGGAGGTGTGGTATGGACGAGTGTGCTGTATCGCGCTGCCTGTCACACAGGCCGAGACGCCGAAGTTAGAGGGCGTCTCGAAAAAAGTGTGTTGCTGACACAGCTGCACTGCTTCACTACTTGAGTTGTCACAAGTTTTTTTTTTTTTAAAGTGCCGTAGAGAAATGATTGTTGGTTGGATGGGTGTTCATGTGTTTGTTCATCTGTGCTCGGTGTCTCAAACAACATGCATGGAAACACACATTGTCAGACACAAACACATACACACGTACATTCTCGTACCTCTCACAATAAACGCAAGGGTCAGGCTCAAAAAAGCGTACTGAGTACTGAAAAATTGTAATTGTGTAAAAGTATCTTTACTTTGCTTAAATTGTCCTCAGAGAAAAGTTAAATTACCCATCGCTGTAGCTCGGTTGGTAGAGCGGCCGTTCCAATGACTGCAGGGTTGGAAACCAAAAGGTTGGTGGTTCGAATCCCGACTCTGACAGTTTCCAAAATGTCCTTGGGCAAGACACTGAACCCCAAATTGTTCCCAATGGGTCGTGGCGAGCGCCTTATATGGCAACACCCATCATTGGTGTGTGATTGAGAGGTCACTGTAAAGCACTGAGTGCCACTATGTGGTAAAAAAACGCTTTACAGTAACCTTCACAGTAAAAGCGCTATATAAATGGAAATCTTTCTTTCTGTGTGTTGCCAAGATCACCAGATTTTCAATTTGACTATATTTTTCTATTTTAATGGCCTAAAACATGGAATTAATTATTTAAGAAAGCACTGAGTGGCCATTGACCTCTACACTACATTTCAAAACAGCTATTCTTCTATACTATTGTTGTTTTAAAAACTTTTTTTTTCTTTTGCTGTGAACTAGCAATGCTGCCAGATGACATCAAAGTTAATGTCACTCAATGTGCTCTATTAGTCATATTATATATGTTGTTCTCCCACCCCCGCTCAGACAGTTTGGAAGAAGTGTGGGTGAGCAATCGAGACGGGGAGCAGCGGCTTGCGCCCTCTCGCGTTGTCTGCCACGAAGGCCGTGTCATCGAGTCGGACAGGAGAAGCCGAGATCTAGCTGCTGGCGCAGCTGCCATTCTTTGTTCTGTCAACATATATATATATATATATTTTTTTTTTTTACTTTTTAAGTATATTTCCTTTTTTTCTCTCTGAATGCCGGCTCAGACAGCCTCACTTGCTGCATCACTGTCGCCAGATGTCAGCAAATGATGATGATGATGATAATGACGCTGAAGACAAAAAAAAAACAAAGCTGTGAAAATTAAAAATGGAATAGGGGGAGGAGCTAACAAGTGTTTGGGTGTGGTTATGTGGGGTGTGCGTGTGTGAGAAATGGGTGGCGTTGGTGGTGATGGTTGCGGCGGCGGGATTTGTTAAAGACAGTGAAAGGTTTGTGTGACTGTCAGCAGTCTTGCTGGGACGAGCGCTAGATAGCAGAACACTTAGCGTTCGTGTTCACACATTCTAGCGGAGCAGTGGATTGTGGGGGATGTTGATAGCAAGAGAGATAGACACTAGGCAGAAAGCGAGGTGGGGCAGCCTTTTGCGCAACGCTCAACCAATATTTCATCTCTGTTTATCGCCGTCTGTATCTCTTTTCTTTTCTCAACTCCATGTGCATAGGTCTGCATATATGTGTGCGTGTGTGTTTGTGTGTGTGTGTTTATGTACATGGGTCATTGTTCTGTTCTTATGTTTTGTCCACAAGAAAAGTTTTAGCATATATATATATATATATATACATACATACACAGATGCATGCGGAACAAAAACGACAATTGCGTACTGCAAAGTGGGTAATGACAACGCTTTTGCGTACTGAAAACAAAATCTATCATCTCTTCTTATTTTCATGCCTGGAAGTGCATACACACACATTAAGCCATCAGCGTCAATGCTCCACTGTAAAAAAAAAAAGCGCCTGTTGATATACTTAATGGATACAAGTGGGGCATTTCTTGTGGAAAAAAATGTGTGTTTACATAGCGCCACCAGGAGGAGCCCTCGCGAAACAATAACATGCAGCAGTTTGAAGACATTTTGAAAGAATGGCTTAACATCGCGTGGTATGGCTAATGTTCTGTTATAGTACAGAGAAATGTCCTTTATCTATGAGCTACCTATTTATTTTCTGCTATCGCTGAGGAGGTGAGTAGTTGAGTACAAATCACGATCTGCTGGTACTCATGTGCGTTACTCACCAAGAAAGTGTGCACCCTTTACACACACACATATATATATATATATATATATATATATATATATATATATATATATATATACAACATTTACTTAAAATGCTACGAAATTTGAATAAATATTGGGAACAAAAAATGAGACTGAATCTGAGACTGAAACCTTTAAATTAACTTAAAAAAGTAAAGAGCTGTTCACACACATTGTTCACACACTGATTTTCAATTGCTAGAATAGTTGCAAAACTTGCAGGTGTCCCTGTGAAAACACCCTAACAACACCGTCATTGTTCTCTGTCTCGATGAACAGATGTGGGCGCGGGCGACGAGATGGCAAAAGCAGGGGTGGCCGGTGGCTTGCTCCCTCTAGCCCCACACCGGGAGCGCGGCATGGGGCAGTCGTCCAAGGACTGCCCCTACTGTGGAAAGACCTTCCGCACCTCCCACCACCTCAAGGTGCACCTGCGGATACACACAGGTGAGACGGTTTGCGAGCGAGGTATACATATGACAGTCAGGATCAGAATTAGCTTCATTTCGTTTCAGGTTGCAATTGCAAGAACGTGTCGTTTTGATTCGGACACTGAATGGACTTTGGTGAACAAGTAATAATAATAATGATGATAATAATAATATAATAACAGAACATACACTAGCGTTGAATGCAGGGCTATTCAACTGGCGGCCCGCTGGGCGAATTCGGACTGCCATTCAATTTCTTTTCTGGCCCCCAGAGCAATCCTCAAAACAAAAAAAAAA
>OMKY01052946.1:9323-20118 GCA_900302395.1 Bregmaceros cantori | reverse complement strand
ACAAAGTCTTGTGCCTGTGGCTTAATCTCACAGTGCACACAGCTGTCCTGAGATCGCTTCTCCTCACTGACATAAGTACGCTGCAGGTCTGCTTCCAATCTCGCTCGTCCCCCCTTCACACTCACCCTGTAAAAATGATAAATTGGACGCTTGTGCCCAAAAAAATAACTTGAGCTAGAACATAAATACAAAATATAAAAATTAGGAATGCATTCCCAAGTGGTGCAGCAGGTTAAATACCGCTGCTGTGATCTATTGTGTGCTTAGATCACAGCAAACGCAGCACTGTGAGATCGCTTCGCTCATATACCGCACGTCCAATTAATCGCTGCCGATTCATTTATCAGCTAGCAACTATCAAATTGGTTGGCAAGTATTGGGAACTAATTAAATAATCTATTAATCTGTTGGTAATCAGTCCTATTCTCCTGCAAGTTTTCCTCCATGAAAACAAAACTGTTTGGAAACAACACATCATGTCGAGCCCCAAAGCCACCTCCTTCAGATCCGTGTTGAACTTCCCGAGTCTACAGCCAGAATAAATCATCTCGCTAGCATGGTGAGCAGGATGCCGCGATGCAGTCTGACTCGGCAGCGGCAAAAACAGGATATTCCGGCTGTCTTGACCGCCGGCATCGCGTTTCCGGCTGGCTCATTTGGCCGGTGAGGTCGATGACCTTGGAGCAACATTGGCTGGAGGTTGCCCACTGCCGTGTCCCGTGGGATTCTCCCATCAATCTTTTTCCTTTGCTAAATTTAAACTATTTTTCACCCTCTCCGGGACCTCAGTGGGACATTCCGACTTTTTTTCACTGTGCAGCAACAAACACCACACGATAAGGCCATCGAATGAGTAGATTAAATTTGAATATTGTTCTTGCTACATTTCCACACAAATTGTATTGGTTAGTATGTACATTACAGTTGCTAGCAAGGCTTTGAACCAGTTCAAGGAACAAAAACGAAAACCAGGAACTTTTTGTATTCTCCAGTGAACAGAAACGAAACGTCTCTTTTTATGTTATGGAACAGAAACACATTTGAAAATAATGGTAACCGGTTAGTTACTGGTTTTATTTTGTTCCTCAAAGTTTTTGTTGAAACGATGCCGTCCGCCTTCCCAGCCCCCTGCCTCCACCGCTCCGGCGAGTGCCTCGCACGGCTTAAATTGAAACACCGCCTGGCACAACGTGTGCCAAGCTGACAGAAACTAAATTAACCGTTCCGGGATCATATGTGTTTGTTCTAACCAACTTCGGGAACGTCAGTTCATTGGTGGAACCAGAAACGTTATGATTCGGTTTCTGTTCGGAACAAACCAATTGGGAAAGAAATAGTGGTTCAAAGCCCCCAATTCATTTAATGTATTCACAACTTCAGGCTTGTTTAATAATTTGCTTTTCTGCATGTTTTTTTTTTTTTTTCCGACTCTTATTTCATTTATGACTTATTTTGTTCTTCTTTCCCTTCTCAACATGTTCAAATAAAGACTCATTCATTCATATAATACTATCCTAAAATCGTCACATTTGGGTTTCGGATTTTAATAAATCCTGGTCAATTCCCAGGTTTAGACTTCCTTGTGTGTGTCTGCGTGGCTGAGCACATGTGCGATGAACCCAGCAGTTGTGTATTAATGTCTGCTGCTGTTGTTAGTTTAGCTACGCGCACAGAGTACCGACTACCTACGCACGTTGGTCATTTTCAATATGAAATGGCAAGATCATTGCTTATTGATAACACCAGTTGGAAACAATGTACATTGGATATCCAACATTACAATTTATCGATGGACAAATAATTTTTTGTGTCTTTGTGATAAGAGGACGAAACACTAAATAAAGTCTGGGTATGGATTTGAAACAGACAGATTTGAAAAAATTGAGAAGGTAATTCAATTCAATAGAATAAGAAAAATACACAAGGGATATCAGACCAGCAAGGTTGTGGGTCAAAAAAGTAAGATAAGCAAAGTAAATCTCTAAGTAAAAAGTATAACTTTACACAAGTCAAGGACATGTCACAAGATCCCAAAGAGTCTTAAAACCATCCTTCAAGGCATAGTGCCAGGTGGAATGAGGAGAGGAAGACAGAGAAAGCAATGGGAAGATAACATTCAAGAGTGGACAAGAGATGGAAAGAGCTGGTTGCAAAGTCTCCGCCCCAACGGTTAGTCAGACTACGGGATTGACTGATGATAATGATGATGATCATGAAGAAGTTAGAACATGTCATACCTTGGTGATGAGCAGCGTCTCCTGGTGTTCTCGTCCCCCTTTCAGGGTGAAGCCCCACGGAGCGCCCCCACGGAGCAGGGCCTCCACCAGCCTCCCCGGGCTCTCCTGCTGGTCCTCGGCCACCCGGGTGTGTAGGCGCTCCTCCACGTAGTGTTCCACGACCCGACAGCCGCGTGACTCCATGCTGCTGCTAGAAAAACAGACACAATTAGATATATTAGTGATAGAGAATGTTAGATGTTGAGTCTTCATTTCCAAAGCCATGGTATTTAAACATAAAGTTTAATTACCCCTCAGGGGACATTAATAATTTTAGGGGTGACAATGACTAATTTATAAAAATCAATAAACTGAAATATTAATTGATCGATTCATTTACTTACCTCACAATTAATCCAAAATATGAACAATACATTTGAGGCATATGTAAAAGGTATTAGGTAAGGTAGTTTACTTATTTTACATACATGTACAGTGAATTTCTTCCTCCGCATTTCACTCATCCCTGAGGAGCGGTGGGCAGCCAGGTGCAGCGGCCAGAACTCCAGATTCTGAGCCAGTGCTCGATTCGAGCAAAGCACGCCTAAACAGGATGCTGATTGGATCGCCCGTATGTTGAAGTCAATCAGATGTCCCGGCCTGGTTGATCCAGACCCACCGGACCCACCGGACCCACCGGAGCATTGCGTGCACGATTAGCTGGGTCTGGCTTTCAAGGCTACAACCGGTACAGCCCAAAAGCAGCCGCTGCTTGACTTTTACCACCGTCATAATACCGTTATTCAGATCATATACAACCACCACAGCCGTCATAAAGACAAGGATTTCTGACAGTTTGTGGCAATAAAACCTGCTGCAGAGCGACAAAGAAGAATTTATCTTCCCCTTTAATTCACTCGACACTTTCATCCACAGCCATTAAAATGAAACTGCTGGTTTGGAACTCCAGTGGCTCCAGCATGGTGGGTGGGATGATGAAATCCGATACGTACCTGACAGGAGTTTTAAGGCGTGATTATACTTGTTATGAAAAAAACATAACGCAGCAAATGCACACACACACACGTCTGAGCAGCTGTACGGTAGGGCTGCGTAGAAATCAAGATAATTTTGCTCAATAAAACAGAAATTGTCAAATCTATAAAATACCCCAAAATATTCACAGCCAGGAACAATGAATTGTTTCTCTTCTTCCCTGGACAGTGATTCGTCATATGCAGACAGAGGGACTCGGAAGACCATGGACTCCACCCACAGGTTTAATGATGTTGAGTAGTGTAAAACTGCATGTACAATGAAAACATTACAGATCTTGAACAATGAATGAAAATCAATTCTTATCAACAATGCTAGAACCAGCACACAGAGGACCATTGAAACATGTCTGGTAAGCTTAGTCAAATTATGTCTTGATCACTTCTTCAATTGACAGACCTTTCTTCGAACCTGCTTACTCCAGACCAAATGATCGTTCTAAACGTGTGCGATGCGTGGACGATTCATTTGTTCTGGCTTGCCAGGGTAACTGAGCGCGCCTTTGTGTGTCCCTTGGAGAGTGTGCCGGGGTTGGGGGTAACCTGAGCTACACCTGAGGAGGTTTACACCCTCGTCGGTCAGTCATGGAGTGGACGTCTGGCAGCCGTGACCTCTCCGATTTCCTGCGCCAGGTTGTCAACAAGTCTTATGCCATGTAGTACCAAACAGCAGTAACAATCTGATATACCATGTAGTACCAAACAGCAGTAACAATCTGATATACCATGTAGTACCAAACAGCAGTAACAATCTGATATACCATGTAGTACCAAACAGCAGTAACAATCTGATATACCATGTAGTACCAAACAGCAGTAACAACATGTAGTACCAAACAGCAGTAACAATCTGATATAGTATTTCAATGTTAGGAGGATCAGGGCGTCACGCGCTAGTGTTGTGCTGTGTATTCGTAATTATGGCTGCAACTAATGATTATTTTGATAATCGATTAATCGGCCCTTTTTACTGACGATTAATTGTTCATTAATAATTTACAATTGAAAAGATTATTAGCATTAATTATTATGAAACTTTAATTATTAAACGTTTTCAATATGAACTTTTTGCTGTTTCGGCATCTCCATATATTGCCATTTTTTATGGAAATGTTAAATGTAAGCCTACTCTTCCGTACCAACTTATAACATAGTTTTTTTCCCCCAAACTAAGTTGTTATTTTTACTGCACGTGTTGCTGTGGGGCTTAATAGTGTTCAGTATCCAAGAGAATGTTTGGGGCCATGACACTATGAATGGAGAATGGCATTGGGAATAACATATTCAACACGTTTGAGTGGAGAATGGGCCAAACAAGGAAACGATTAATCACTGCAGATTAATCGATTATCAAATTAGTTGCCGATTATTTCAATAATCGATTAATCGGTTGCAACTCTATTCGTAATAGTAAGTGCCGTAATGGTGTTGATTTTTTTTATTTTTTAGCATTATTCAAGTCACTACTATAATGTCAAGCTGAACTTTATTATTCAGCCAGGGGAAATTCATGTGGTCACACATCACTGCCTGAAGGATTAGAGCAACAACAATTAATTATTCGTTGCCGAATAATTTCATAAAATTGATAATCGCAAAGGAGTTGAATCGTTGTTGGAACTGACACCAACCCTATTTAACCACATACATTTTATATTAATATTGATAATGTGAAATAATAAAATGGACATAATTGATTAAAAACATGAATATGAAGAAGGCCTTAAGGTATTTTTTTGTGATGAGTTTGTGTCCAAGTAAGTAACTCAACTGTTGTAAATTTGCTGGCTAAGAAGATCCAAATTTGACTTGCAAGTTGACAAGATTAATCTCTTGCAAGTGTCGCTTGCTGTAAATATTTACTTTTGTCAAGAAAAAATATCCAACAAATAGTTGACTAAGCGTTTCAATGATGATTAGTTTCAATAACATACGACATTCTAAAGGAGACTCAGAAATTCAGAATGACACTGACCAAAAGTCTTTCTGATTCAAACACAACATTGTTTTTGCTTGGGGGAAACATCTTCCCCTTGTGTATCATTGCAGCCATGAGCTCCAGTGACTCTGGCTCCTCCCTAACCAAATGAAACTATGGAAAAAGGAACTATAGAAATGTGTCTAACATTAAATTAAACTGTTCAACACTACATTTCACTGTTCCACCTTAGGCAACTGACTGTCCCAATTTAGGAAGCTGCATAAAAGGGCCCACATTAGGGCAATCTACCCTACTCCACGTAGTACGCATACAGGACCAGTGTACAAGGAGCCATTGTGTTTAATTTAACCTCAGGTGAACAAAACACAAAACCAGCTGATTTTACTTTTACTCGACAAAAGTGACGGAATTGTCATCCTCCTATCAATCCTCTGGTAGGTAGACTAGACGCTGGGGCAGGGCCTTCAGAATGAACACCAGGATGTCGTACATCATCCAGATGTTCTGTATACCCAACTTACCCGAGCCAGCTAAGTGATATAATTGCTCCAGCATGTCCTAGGCCTGCCATGAGGTCTTCTACAGTTTTCACACCCGGAAAACCATAGGGCTCCAGATTGCCCGAAAATGTGTGAGTTTTGCTTCGAAGATGTGATGCCTTGTTAGTATTAAGGGAGAACTCAGTGACACCCCAACAAGATGATTCAACAACATAAAAGCTGACCAAGTACAGAATGTGTTTCTTTAAAAATGTTGTGGACAGCGATATCAGATGTCATCGTGAAGTGTTAATGTGAATATCGGCTGCTGATGCTAAGCCAAGTTTAGACATCTCCTCCTGCTCCTTGGTTTGTTCAATCATGTATTTTCACTATTGGCTGTTTATAGTGGTGTAACTACAACTTTAGAATTTCAGCAATTTTCCCTGTGCATTTCTAGCACCAGCTGCAGCCTGCATGTATGTGCAAGTAGCCAAGGCGCTTAAGGTTAAGATGGTTATGTATTGTGATTAATAAATATATATCCCAAAATAAGATTAATATCACAATTCATACCCTAGGTTGCATTTGGACAATAATCTGATGATGTTGAATGACAGCTAGACTAGATAGACTCATTACTGAGAGACTACAGCACCTGCCACGGAAATGCCTAGGGGTGTCCATATGAATAGGTGAAGTCATTCAAGTAGAAAAATACATTTCGAGCACACATTAATATTGTACATAGTTTACAAATGTTTTAGCTCAGTATATTACTACTACTGCAACCAAAAAGACACTTGTTGACAGACACTTGTTGATAACGTTGATAACCAACGACCTTGCAATTTGGGAGTGTCTGTGTGGCTTTGCTCTAGAGGGCTATATAAAAATGAAAGGCAGTATACAGCTGATAATACTGTGTGTGTATAACTATAATAAAGTCTAGCTATTGCTTTTTCATATTAAGAGGTCAGTCACAGGTGGCCAGCCAGCAAAGATAAATTGCCAATGGCAACGATGCTGAATGTCGTATCCAACGATGCTGAATGTCGTATCCAACTACTGTACGGGCTCCCTGTGTATCTGGTATATGATCTAGATCAGGGACTAAATAGATCTAGATCAGGGACTAAATAGATCTAGATCAGGGACTAAATAGATCTAGATCAGGGACTACATAGATCTAGATCAGGGACTAAATAGAAAACAATTACGAATATAAACAAACGTGATGGAACAACCGTTTACGTTGCTGTAGATCGTCCTAGAATATCGTACGCTTGTATTCTGCAGCTAAACAACAAGAGAATGGTGGGGTTGATGGAACAATGTCCCGCTAGCTCCTGGAAGCTTCTAATGTGTTAAACTTCACAAGTTGTAAAAGTGTTTTTATCAAACACGCTTTGGAAAGGTCGGCTGTGGAATCACACATCACTTTGGTCTAAAAAGAACGGCGTAGCAGCGACATGTGTTCCTGCGGGACTCAACGTCACTTTACCCGGCAAGAGTGGAAGGGAGTCCGCCGTGTGACAGCGGCATCAACCTACCTGGGGCTGGGGCTGAGGTGGTTCAAGCGTCTTCCTCTCCGCGGTAGCGAGTCGCTCGGTCCTCCGGGTGCTGGCGGCGGTTTCGCGCATTATTTATTCATCCATTCTTCATCCTCAACCCCGGCGGTCCGGTCCGGTCAGCGCCAAGAGTCCACTTGCTTGTCTTGTCCGCCACCGCCTTTTAACTTTCTTTTACCCTAGATTCTATTTTACCCTAGATTCTATTTCATGTTCCCCGGGTACAATCTTTTACCGCTGCTTGCTCAACACGGGTCGGTAGCCCCCGGTGGTGTGGATTAGCGAGCGGTGCTAACTCTTCCAACTAGTGGAGCGAGCGGTGCACTACACACTCCCAGCCCCACTCCCACCCCCCCTGCCCGGGTCGACACACGGGGACAACGCAGGTAGTGCTGGGGCGCGCAACACCGCTGTTACAATATGTGTTGTATGTATGAGTGTGTGAGTGAGGCAGCGAGGGGGCGGAACGTTTGAGGCAACGGCACAGTTGCCAGCGGACTGTTTTTGTTAGAACGCCAGAGCTACCGAGTGCGAGAGGCATGCATGTGATAACCAGCGCACAGTGCATGTATTCAATACAGCTATAATATAAAGACATCACTGAGTTGTCATCTATGAGCCAGCCTACCATTCATCTTGAAACACCGCTCACAAATGTCACAAGTGTGACTGCATGTAGTCAAACAATATGGGTGGATTGTCACACAAAACGCACCTTTCAAAAACCACTTACTACAGCTCGCTTTGTGACAAATGACGCATCATCAACCCCGCTCGCTCACAGTTTTACATACGTCTTTGTGAAATACAGGCAAAATCCGACTTGAAGTTACTTACCGATGTGGTCACATGTTCTTCTGAACCAATGGGATGGCTGCTTTACTGGTAATTCCAAATTCATTGAGTAAATGGAACGGCTTGCGCAGATTATTCAATCATGCGTTTGTGGGGCATAGATCCACACAAGAACATTTGGGAGTGGAATAGCACAACGCAAGTTACCAGCACCCATTTAGAACAACACGGTAGGTGTGTGCTCGTGCCAATTAAACCTGTTGAAAAATAGTCGAGGACACGGGAAAAATCAATGGCACCAGAAGTGGCGAGCATAGATAGGGGTAGTTAAGGAAGTAAACCGGAAACGGGTCAAAAACTTGTCTCTAGAAACATAAACTAACACTTATTGAGACTATGCAAATCATCATATATCATTATTATCTGTCATCATACACACCCACAAACAGGCTGCATGAAACCAAAAAACTTCATTATGAACTCTTTTAAACGCCATTCAGCTAAGAGTGCTGATTATCTGACAGAACATATATAACTGTGAAACGTCATATTCAAATTCGGATCCACAGTCATTGAAGTAATAGGCTTCACAGCCAATTACCATAGGTATTTTATACTAAGCTGTAGGTAGTGGCTGGGCTGAAACGGTGCTCAACTCTATTAGCCTGGTGAGCCAGAACCAATGCATCGCCCATGTATCAGGAAAGCTGTCGGTACGGATTCAATCAGTCAATCAGTGTGGACGTGGGGGGAGTTTGTAGGGGCTACGCAAGATGTGGGCGGAGTTTGTACGGGCTACATGAAAACGTGGGCGGAGTTTGGTTGCACCGCTTGTCGGACCTACTGCGCTGTGACTGGATAACACAATTTGATTTTTAAAAAAAACTTTTTCTGACCCTGGTTTTACCAGACCCAATGCAAACGTCTAGCCATGTGCGATGCGTGGATGATGTGTTGGTTATGGCTCCAACAGGCTACAACTCTATCCCAGCCCTGCTCATGTTAATTTGCATGATATCCCAGCTGCCATGATGCACCGCCTGATCGTTTGAGTTGTGTGTAGTTATCACTGGTGGCCATATTACACCCATTACGCTTGCAACTTTAAGGGTATGATGCATCACTGCAGTACATGAAAATATGAACTTTAGAAAGACCGCAGCAACATTAAGTTATTTTCAAATACAAACATTTGAACTGTCCAGCATATGTAAAACTGATTAAACTGATTCATTGTCCAGTTTATTTTAATATTTTAAAAAGTGTGTCTAATGCAGTCGGCAGAATCCCTTCATGTATAGCCATGTTCATCTAACGGGAAGCACAATCTGTTCAAATCTTGCCCGAAAATTATTCCTTCCGAGAACTTGTCTTGAAGAGACGAGTTCGGGGCTACTGCCGGTCTCAGAACTTCATTTCCGGTGTCATTTACTTGCTGTGTATTTGGCTATTTTTCCAACATGTCTATTCGGTGGGAGCACACACCTACAGGGTTATTTAAAAATTGTGGTGGTAACTTGCTGTGTGCTATTCCACATCCAAACGCTCTCGTGCGGATCTGGGACCCACAAACACATTATTTAATAATCACTTCAATTCGTTCCATTGTCTCATTCCTTTTGGAACATCTAATAGAAGCAGCCAGCCTATTGGTCCAGAAGAACATGTGACGACTCGGAGTAACTTTAAGTAGGATTTTGACTGTATTTCATCAATATTTATACAAAAGGGTTAACGAAGCAAGAGGAGTGCAGAAGCGTGGGAAATGACTACCCCCAGTGTTTCGCACGTAAACTCGTCTATAAGCCGACACAATGGCTGTTTGAAAACTGTGTCCAATTTACAGGTAGGTTATAAATGAATATTTATCAATGGGAATATCTGTTCAATGAGCATATTGATCCATGAGAATATCTGTTATGAGAATACATTTTTAATGATTGAAACATGTGTTTCTGAATGCAAAGATCAATAATAACAATAGACAAAGACATCACTTGATGAGGATTTTTTGGAAGACCTAGGCGATGATTTATTCAACAACAAATATTAAATAATTGCAGCAAATTATTTGCTATAAGATGCAGCTGTTCAACTCACAGTGTGAAACTACTCTGAATTAAATGCATCACAACTATTGGAACATAGATCATCTTTTGTTGAAATGAATTGATTGAAGAAAACGTTTCTACGTTCTGGAAAAACATGTCTTGACATCTTAGGCAATAAGTATGTTTCCTGTAGACTAATGTCAGTTGATGTCCGTGGTGTTAAAGTGTCGTCTCTTATCTAATAAATAAAACACTTTATGGTCTTTATGGAACCGGGTGGTTCCCTTTTATTAACTATTCTATTTACAAAACTACAGAAGGCATGAATGTGTCTCTAACCCGATCGGTATATCCCGGTGTCACACACAACAACAACCGTGTAGGAACCCGTTGCCAGCTAGGAGGTTCCTAGCTCCGGCCCCTACGCTCAACAACAATGCATATTATAACACGTGGCACCGGAAGAGTTAATTTACTTAATTCAGTGTGGTTTCAGGCGATATTAGCAGCTGCATTTTAGCAAATCATTTGTTTGTTTTCAGAACTCCAGATCGATTGATTGGCCTAATGTGGGCCATTTTTTGCAACATCCTAATGTCTGTTGCCTAATGTGCGACAGTGAAATGTGAAACAGTTCAACTTAATGTTAGACATATTATCATAGTTTGCTTTAGCCATAGTTGCAC
>OMKY01052940.1:0-11741 GCA_900302395.1 Bregmaceros cantori | reverse complement strand
CTGCGGCGGTGCACGGACAAACAAGGGATGGCCACATTTATTCGAATTCCCAAACATATTGACACGCAGCCCCACACATGATGCACGGAGAAACCGACGCTCTGAAGAAAACGAAACCGCGTTGTTTTTATTTTCGTTTTTTTTGTCAAATGTCGTGCAATTCTTCGATTAATCATTTGGTAAGAAATTGAATCGATTAATAATTACTAATGCCAATAATTACTGGATTCTTGGCTGCCTACACGACTCACTTGTCACTAATGTTGTATTCATAACCCTTTGGGTGGCAAAAACATCTATAGAAGTCTTACAAAATAATGTTTAGGCCCCAAAACATTATAATACTTTTCTAAAATAGAAAAAAAATGCAAATATGGAACATCTCCTTCAATCAATGAAGAAAATAATCCTGAGTTTGCCCAGAATCAACACATGATTTGATAATCAAGATTGTCAAATCACAGGCACAGACACAGGCTCCACCTGCATCAGGCTTCATCCATGGTAGCGCTGTGCCTGCTCTATCCTCGCAAGTCCGCACGTTGCAGCTTCTATCTCAGATATGTTGCACGGTGAATTTACAACGTCCTTCGATGATACGACAAGATACAATACATTTGATGACCCTCCAGCCATTATTGTGAGGAGGCACGGTCTCGAGGACATACACAGACAGCTGGGCTACGTTCAGGCATTTATTAGCGGAACAGTTGTCCCTCAACTCATTTATATAGGAGCGATCCAGAGCTGTTGTCTCTGGGCGCTTTACAACAATATGATGGGTTTTTTTTTCCTCATAAGTATTTACAATTCAATGAATTCATATTCTTTTAATACCTAAGATGGAAAACCAACCTTTGGGCAATAGGAGTACGACGATTAGTTGACATCACTTAAAATAGCACAACAACTATTCAGTTAGTTGCCAACTGATTTCATAATTGATTGATCTGCAGTGATTAATCATCCGTCCTCATCCGCGTGAGCGTCTCGAGTTCTCCCCGGCATTTCTGCAACGTCTTCACCAAATCGCTCCTTCCCACTTTTAAACTAATCATGTCAATACAGTGGAAATATAACTTATACTACTGCATTAAAGGGGAAGGGACATGAAAAACATGTTTTTTAGACTGTTGCTGTTGTGCCAATTATTAATTTTAGCCATGAAAACGTCTTCCTGGTTGTTATACACTATTTGTATAAAGTGGGCGTTCTTGGTCCTCCCACCTCACCGGCTCGTTCTGAAATCCAGCCCCGCTTGACGTCATGCGGTGCTTCCTTGCACTACATTTAAATTAATCACATTAAATACCGTGATTGATTATACATTGCCACCTTCTAGTGGTACAACAGAGTCACTACATCTCTCTGTAAACAGAGACGTCCATATTACGAATATAAACTATACAATGTGTATACTCCTATCTAAATAAAAAGCAGGTTTCATTTTTATTGTGTGTTATTTATTGTGTTTGTTTGAGAAAGCGGCCGTTTGGCAGTGGGGTCCTCCATGCCATACTCTTGGCATACTGTAAAAAGTGTGTGCGTTACACGCTATGAAATTGATTCAAACACTTTGATGCAGCCTCTGAAATCCCCTGGCGAACAGTCGGACTTACTGGGGACCGATGGTGCTTTGAACCGAAGGTTGTAACCCTGACCTCCCCACTCTCTCTCCCTGATCAGCCTCGGGTTGGGCCGGATTCAGTGCCCAGGGTTAGGTTTCGGGTTGAGCGTCAAAACCAGTCAGGACGCGCACTCGGTGAAGCACCTTCTAAAATCGTTTTTATTTTTTTATATGCCAAAAATCCCATTAATGACAATTTCATACACAATGGTGTCCCTTCCCCTTTAAGTACATTTTGAGATCCCTGGCTCTGATATTTGAGGAAATGCACCACCAATTTCATTCCCGCAGACTCCTCAATTTCCCCTCAGGTGTACACTCCTTCTGGCTTCCTGCCTGCACATCATGTCTGCTGCTTGTTCATTTAGTGATAATAACCAGGAAGCATGTTCCATAAAGTTATCAACTACCAACAGATGTTTCCACTGTGTTTTCTGTTCAGTCATACATCCTTGACTGGCAGTGTTAGAATGTATGCAAGGAGGCTTTGCCACCATGCATAAATTATTTCTCAAAGCAAACTGAAAAGTCTGAAAAATACCACAACTATCTGGCAACAAGCGAGATTTCTGTGTGTGTGTGTACATGTCCGAAAGCTGTAACCGATGAAGTGATTCATTGATAATACTCGATTGGTTGCTAACTAATTCGATCTGAATTTGATTAATCTGCAGCGATTAATCATCCGTCCTCTCAAACGTGTTTAATATATGTTGCTTCCAATGCCAGTCCCCGTTCCCAACGTCATGGCCCTGTCAGTCAGGCTGCGAATACTGCTTAGCCTCACAGCGACACAAACAACACAATACAGCTAACAGGAAAAAAACAATGTTAAAAGCTAGCACGGAGGATTCCAACATTGCGAAAGCTTGCTTTGGGGCGGTTGAATGCAGATGGTAGCCCTGCTTGACATGTTGCCATGTGCTGATTCTATGCCAATGACATTTAATAACTTACATGCTGCTTCCCTTTCCTTTTGTATTGGCCTTGTGCATTACCTGTTGATCTTGAGAGAGTTGTTTCATGTCCAACTTAAATTCCATGTGTTTGGGGTCCACGTTGGCCGAGTGGTTGTGGACACTGCACCTAACGCGACCCCTTTCATGTTAGTGGCGCTGTGTCTACCGCAGCATCCGCAGTGTCGCGAGTTCGACTACGCTCGTCGACTTGTATGCAATGTCTACCCCCGATCTCTTCAACCCAGTTTCCGACTAATCCTATCCAATAAAGATGGAAAAACGTGTGTTTGTACTGCTGTCATCTACATGCAATATGGAGAATTGAAATGAATCTTGACACTATTTGGTGTGAGTATTATTTAATTAAATTTAATTTAATTTTGTAGCAACTGGTGTGGTACGGTGGTAGAGTAAAGTTTGACAAATCGTAATGCACCACACAAAATCGGTTAAGTCCGTAAACACAATCATAATTCATTCATATATAAGGCACACTGCACTATAAGGCACACTTTTGTCCTTTTAAGATCATTAAATACTTTTAAGTGTGCCTTATAGTGTGGAAAATACAGTATACGTATGTATGTGTGGTTATGTTTAGACATGCGTTGAGTGAGCAATTTTAGTAGCTATTGCTTGTATGTGTGTCTGTGTATGCACATTTGTCTGAAGATTATGATGTGGTTATGTTTAGAGACGTGTGTGCACGACAATTTTTGTCACTGCGTCTCTATTGTGTGTGTATGTGTGTGTATGTGTCTGTGCACAACCATTAGTGGCAAACATGTGTCTTCATGTTTGCGCGACTGAGATATTTTTATTTGTATGCCTGGATGTTTTCGCATGCGTGTCTTTCCGCGCATGACAGGGTGACGGTAAAATATGATCCGCGAGATGAGGTGACAGCGCCATGATGTGCTTGTCTGTGGTGTGCGCGCGTGCGCGCACGTTCGAAACACAGTGAGAAACGACCACTATCGAAACTCCCCCCGAATGTTTCATCTAAGCGATGATAGCAATTGCATGTTTCTGGATAAGCCATCACACACGCTCGTACACATAGCGACGCGCAGATATGCTCACGACTTACGTGGACACGCACACAACTGCATAGACGCATACACACGCTGTCACACATACCACACATGCTAATATTATCCACGCAAAGACATCATTCACACGTTCACATTCACAGACACACACGCTCGCGCGCAGACAGCCACACACTAATATTAGACTATATTAACAGCATAACGCATATGCTATTCCTCACACACAAAACTCTTGCACGCCTGCATGGACACAGAGACACAAACACAGACACACACACAAAACGCAAATGTTCATGAGTTCCATGTGGAGAGGCGTGTTGCAGACATTGCTCTCATCATAGTTCTGGTTAAAAAAAATAGACTTCGGACCACTGCTTTTATGTGTGTGTGTTTCTGTGCACGCAAGAGAGAGAGAGAGAGAGTACACACACACACACACACACACATCTGTACTAATCACATAATGGGGTCAGTTGTTGGAAGATAGAACAGTACAAACGTAATTTAGTCATCACTGTATGGTGGCGGTTGGCGGGAGCATAGTGAGGAGAGACAGAAACTCAATCCTGCTCTCCCCTCTCTCCCCAACCCTCATCTCATGTACCTTGACTCCCGCTTCCCCCTCCTCTCTTTTCTCCCTCTCCGTCACTTCCGGTCATGGCCGTAACTTCCACTGGATGTTCCTCAGAAGGAGGTGTTTCCTATGTGGGCGGAAAACATGTTGATGGTAAAGGTACCGTAGAGATAGAGATGTGCAAGATGATGCTCAAGGAGGAGGAAAGAAGAGGAGAGAGGAAGGAAGAGATTCTTCTTAGTGGGTGCGGCTGTTACAAGTCAGCCGGGACAGCTGGACGAACATTGTGCATCGTGCGCGGACCGCCCATCCACGTTGCGACTCGTCGGATCGTCTGCGGAGCCTCCAGCGCTTCGAGCTGCCCCACATCAGCAATCAACAGTCCGCCTCCATTTAAAAGCCTTGGCTCAGGTTAGTCTATCTGACTAAGCACGTCACACCACGGTTCAATACTTTTTGAACGATTGAACTCACCAGGGTCTCTTCTACCAACAGCACGACCTCCAGGAACCTGATTCCACCCCGGTTGACTCGAATATTGAGATGAGTAACGTGTCTGATGACGAAGCCATGGACAGTTCTTAGATAGACTTTGTTTATGTATTCCAGGCATCTCGACATCTAAAGAGTCATTCATGCTAACTATAAAACGTATACTTTTCACGTGCAAATAAAGGGTTCTTCAACCCTCCCTTTTGTCTCCTCTCTGGGTCATTACTCATTCGTTAAACAACCCGTGACAGTGGCGTGCACGTATGGTTTAACGTTTAAGTTATGATTCCTGCAACACCAATCTCTCACTATGCGGCAAACACACACATTCAGACACACTAAACCGAAGATGCCTGGGTGTCTGGGATGTGGTGATCCGAACGGTCAAAATCTGAGTATTGATCCGTCTCCTACACATCCTGCACTGACCTTTGTCTTCTGTTTAATAGTGCTGAGAGTCACGTACATTTTCTCACCTATATTTGAAGGAGGTCTCTCAATGACCGATTTTCTGATTAATCGAAAAAAAATCTCTCACCAAATCGTACTGTGTTTTCATTGTATAGAAGAATGTTCCTGTGTTGTGAGCAGGGCTCCGAACCGGTTCAAGGAACGAAAACCGGAAACGAACGGAAATTTATGGAATTTTATGTGGAGCGGAAACGGAAACGAAAAAAGATGTATTCAAATGTTCCGGAACAGAAACGGAACATTATGAAATCCACAAAACCGGTTAAAAAAGTTTTTTTTTCTGTTCCCTATATATTTCAACATGTTCTATGTCTGGGAGACTATTTTAGGTTGTGCATCAATCCAACTTTCACTGTCAGTGATCAAGCCCCATGCATCTGGGGCTCCGTCTTGTGGACAGATGAGGAAGTGAATGTAAAGGTGTTTTAAACCCCCTTTTAATGTTAATACAGTTACAGAAAAGTTTGAAAGTCCACCAAATCTATTTTGTATAAACTATATCCAAACTTAACATTGCACAATATGAGGAACTTTAAGAACAAACAACATTTTTGTGTTCCGAACCGGTTCAGGGACGATATTTTGGTGGCGGAACGGCTCTGAAAACGTTAAACAGAGACCTGCCTGAACCGTTCAGAACGGAACGTAAGGCTGCAGCAATCCAACATTTTAGTATCAAATCAAATCAAACTGTATGAAGCACATTCCATGCAGGGCAATTCAAAGTGTTTGACAGCAACACAAATACACAGGAACAACATCAGGTTAATGATGAGTGACAACAAGCTTTGGTTGGACGTAAAAGCTGGCAAGACTTTTACTTTGGACTGTACTTTTACTTGTACTTCATATAACACCAGCCACCAGTGTTACCACAGTTAGTGTAGAATGCCCTAATGTGGGCCCTTTTTACAATTTCCTAATGTGGGACAGCCAGTTGCCTAAGGTGGAACAGGGGAATGTAGTGTTGAATATTTGAACTTAATGTTTGACACATTACCATAGTTGGCTTTTACCATAGTTTCACTGACATTCATTAGTTTAGGGAGGACTTAGTTACCAGCATCACTGGCAGCGATATCAACACTTCAGTCTTCGTTCTTCGTCACTGCTATTTTAGGGTTGTCTCTGTTGGTTAATTATAGTGGGCCGAGATCACCTTCCCCAGCTTCCTCTTTAATAGTTATTCAATGTAAAATTACAAAATTACAAGCTTACACGCACACACACACACACGTCAGGTTGGGTGGAGGTATGTGCTTTTTTGAAAGCTACTAACTGTTAAAACAGTAAGGTTTTTTTGCAGACACACTATCCACTGTTCGTCGACGAATGCCTTACTCCTATAAACGCAGTTACTCGTTGGGTCAAAATATTTGGTGATTTGCATGAAAACACACATGTTATGTTTATATGTTTATGTACAGACGGCTGTGGGGGCAGAATGGTTGGCTTTCTGGCGGATAATGAAGGCTACCTAGGTTCTTTTGGTTCACTACACTGTGACCCGGCAGTCGGAATAGTGCAACGCCGTAAGCGTTCCGCAATGTTTTCGATGCATTGAACGTGCATAATCATAAGGGTGTACAGCATAAGACTTAAATTAAAGCCAGTGGTCAAAATAGCGAAAGTTGGGTGTAGACTTCCTCTGTTGTTGTTTAACAGTGCTAGACTCACCTATGCAGTCCCTACCTCGGGACACGCTCACACAGCCGGTGTTGGCACAGTGCGCAGCTGATAAGGCATTGGCTTCACCCGTCGTTGAGGTGATTAACATACTTTGAACGGCAGGGCTTTGAGTAATTTCCCAAAGGATAGGCTACTGCATCAGTTGATTTGATTGCAAAAGCGGTCGATGGCTGAGGAATGCTCAGTGTGATCATATGAATGCAATTAGTGTTACAATTATTCTATGGACAATTAGATGAGTTTGAGGGCCCCTCACCACACACTTATCTCCACTCTAACTTTTGCCTTTAAGGGGGTAGCAGAAAGTCCAATAAAAACTGATAAGTATTCATAGGTGATAACTGAATGAGTCTATGAGCACCACTTGCTGTAACTGCTGTGTCTGCATTTGTGACTGCATTGTGATGTCATGTACACACCCCTGGGCTGTCGGCTTAAGACACCAGGGAGTTCAGTGTTCATCCTCTTTCTAGTTTCCTGCTTGAAGAATAAAGAGCTTTATGCTAGGGGCTGTGTTCCCTCATTACACACGTACCTCTACAATTCATTGTTATTTGTTGGGATCTGCTTTCTCAGTGCATTCGAGTAAGATTTCTGTAGTAATTAATGTGTCGTGCTATTAATAGTGTCCGACCAATATATCCGAGTGTCCGACCGGCATTTTTCCATATCAGTGCTGTATTTTAACAGTGAATTACCCCGCCGTTGTGGAGGACACTTGGGAAAGTGGAGGGGAGCCATTATCCATATAGTTTCCATGAGCCAGGTATCTGATAGACCTAAGAATACCAGCAATATGTGGCATCACCTGAAAAAGAATCACCTTGCTCCAGAGATGTGACCAAGTCTCTCTTTCAAGTCTCAAGTCCTTATTGGGCAAGTCAAGTCCCAAGTCAACTCCAAGTCAAGTCATCATTAACATGTTGTAATTTTAGATTCAGAATCTGATTTTAGTGAAGTAGCAAAAAAAAATCAAATGATGCTATTATAAATGCAAAACTATTGCTTGCTTTTGACTTTAATAAAATCAGAATCTTGCAGCTAAAATTACAACATGTTAATGATGACTTGATTTGGAGTTGACTTGGGACTTGACTTGACTTGCCCAAGAAGGACTTGAGACTTGAGACTTGAAAGAGGGACTTGGTCACATCTCTGCCTTGCTCTAAATGACGATACCATGGAAATGGTATCCCAACCCTGTTCACAAGCTGTTTGCTAGTTGACAATTCACTGACAGCACTCATACATGTTTTATGCTTTGCTTTCTTCTACTTACTTTCTTCTAAAATCAAATCAAAATCAAAATTGGCTACATATCGGCATCGGTCCACGATCGGTCGGATATCGCTATCGGGCCAAAGAATTGTATCGGTCTGTCTCTAATACATGATAATGAATTGTGACCCTTCGTTTGATGCAAAAACTCCCTCTCGGATTTTCACTGAAATATTTAACTTATGTTCAGTTACACTTAGAGCTGAAACCATTACTAGATTAATTGTGATAGTCACCTACAAAAACCTACTTTAATATAATTGTCTCAACTCGATCCATCGATTCAACTCTTTTTGGCGTGGGCCTATGACGCTGGGAATGTAGACTGGTATTGGGAACAACATATATTTAATGCATTTGAGCAGGGAACGGACCAAACAAGTAATTCAATCGGTTGCAACTCTACACAGTAAATTTTGCAGTGTTAAATATGCAGTGTCATAGTTCATTGACTCTTTCAGAGTTAGTACAACAACAGAGAGAGTTGAATATTTACTAGTGTTGGTGCTAATTTGTAGAGTTACAAGGCACCGTGTCAATTAGACTCTACAAAGCACCGCCCAAAGCCCCGCCCACCTCATCCTCTCTCTAACTTTAAAGACCACCATTTTCATTGCATCATGACTCATGCGGCACCCGACCCGCGGACCGAGGTTCGGCTCGGACTCCAGGGGTTTGGGTCGGAGTAGCGCTGCCGACTCGCCATTTTGCAGGCCCTCGCGGCCTTTGTCTGCTCAGATTCAGACGCCCGTCCCTTCACGGATGTGCCGGCGGTGTTGTACAGTGTTAGCCAGTGTTTTTACTCAATTTCAAGTTCGAGTTAAACACTATGGAAAGAGTTAATTTAACACCAAATCTGGTAAGGACCAAATACACTGTGTTAAATGTAACTCTTTAAGTGTTGATTTAACACTGCAACATTTACTGTGTAGATTAACCGATGGAAATGATGGCAGAATACTTAAATATTACTAAAATGTTCTGCCGCTGTAGTTAAGTTATATTCTATACATGCAGTTATTTATTTTTGATAGTGCTGCAACTAACGATTATTTTATATTTCTCAAAGAAATACCCAAAATATTGTAATGGTTGGGGCGCCTCCACTCGGAGGAGCAGGCAAGTGTAACCGGGGAAGGCACGTCTGGATGACGTTCGACAAGAGGCCAGCCAGGCTACTTGCCAAGGATCATCTCTCATAAGCGACAGCTCAGCCACTCATGGTTTTAATCCCATCATGCTCCACGGCACCTCAGCCGCCGTGGCACCGTTCATTACAATATTAACACAGAACAACAAATACAACTCAAAATAAGGTTAGATTTGGATCTTCTTAACTCAACAATTAAGTTACTTACTCTGACAAAAACCCATAAAAATGTGGTTATGATGCTTTGTGTTTGAATGATGTTTGATGCTTTTCTTAATTCATTTCTAAAATAATTCTATCCATTTAATAATTCTGTATTCCCCAAAGTAATTCTTATACAATTTTAGTGGTCCAATGGGGGAAGAAGTGTCGGCACAAAACTGAAGACACTTTGATTTGATTCCTTGGTGGTTATCGATTATTGAATTAGTTGCAGATTAATTCTATAATCGACTAGTCATCGATTAATTGACTAATCGATGCGGCCCTAATTTATGACTTTGTCCTTTGCAACTATTGTCATTGCTTAGGAAATGCAACAAATGATTAGTGTTTTCAAATAGCAGGAGCTGTGCACGCCCACGCTGGCAACTTTCTCACCCAGTGCCAAGCTTCACATTCACCAGAAAGGCAGCTGGGAGTGTGTGTGTGTGTGTGTGTGTGTGTGTGTGTGTGTGTGTGTATATGTTATATAATCTGAGATTCTTGCGCTCGTGTTATATGATCACTCTATTTCACTCGCTGATGACCAGGACTGTGCAAAAAACTATTTGAAATTGAAATTCGGTTATTGTATTAAGTCATTTTAAATTATGTAAATTATCAACCCAGATTTGAATGTTTCCTTGGACAATTAGAGTATATCAGTGTTGTAGTAACTAATTTAGTACATTAACACGTTTTCTGTGGTTTTGCTGGTTGTGTTGTAAATTATAATTGGATATTTAGATATATTTAGATATATTAAATGCAATTCATGAAATTATATATCTATAAGAGTATTATATAAATTCCTCGGCCAAGAGTGTGATCTCTGTCATTTCTGTAATTTGAGATCTCTGCAGAAATTTTAAAAATCTATTTAGAATGATAGCTTTTTTGATTTTGATGTTTTTTTGTTGTTGTTGTTTTTTCATTTTTTGTAAATTGAGAAATCAGAATCAAATCTGCAATCAAGGTTTCACAAACATTTTTTTAAAAAAGTTGAAAAACTTTTGTCAAACTGGATTTTAATGAAATTATATTCATTAAAATTTCAAATTGTGTCATAGGATGTATTGCACACCGATACCCAGATATCGCATGAAGAGAGTGGGAATGCCCTCAGGCGAAGGACTTTTGGCAGAGAGTAACGGGTGTTGACGTTCAGTACGCGCAACACAATTGTAAGAATTTAAGAATTTTAAAATAGTCATTAATATTCCTGGAGAGGATATTTGATGGTGGATACAAGTCCATGTTTTGTCATGCTTTCATAGTGCTCATGGCTGTGATTTGCAGCAATGCGACCGAGTAAAACAGATCCTATACATTTTCATGTACTTTGTATACATTTGGATACCAGGAATAAATAGAATGAAAAAGCTGAGTATCACCACACTGCAGATGTCTTTGTCGTAGCTTTCTCCCTTCTGTCCTCCTTGAAATTCACAGAGCGAATGAGGGAGCGATTGAGGGTCCGCCGTTGTAACTCACCAAGATAAACCTTATGTTTTGAAATACAGGTTATTTGTTGTCACTGTCAGAATATTTATTTATTATAACCAATTATTAATTTCTTTAAATTGTTTTTACACAAACAGTCAGTTCGTTAATTTTGATAATATAAAGTAAGTGATTTTTTTCAGAATCAGAAGGAGTGGAATGTAATAGAAATGATCAAGTACAAATGTGTTTTCCACTCATTGTCACGTACACACTTATGCATTATGTAACTAGCTAAAACAGGTCATGTTCTTGGGTCATGTTCTTGCTGGACGTGTAAGACATGCATTGGTTCTGATAACATGTACTATCACTTCTCTATATTAGATAGCACGTTTCTGTGAAACGTGGGCATTTCCAGACAGCACATCCTGACAGACACTGGCTGTTTGATCTGTCCCTCCTTAGACATTTCTTATACATTTGGGTTTCAATAAACCTCTTGAGACCCATTCAACCAGTGTGCTTCCTCCCTATCTGAACTCACCAAGGTTACTGGATATTGCCTTTTAAATATCCATAACAGGTGCAAAAGGCGGTCTTTGGTTTGTCTTCTTCAGTGACTGGCACCTGGTTATATCCACTCGCCAAGTCCAAAGTAGAAAACCATTGGGCCCCGGTCATAGCATCCAGCGACTCTTCGATGCGTGGAAGTGGGAACGCATCCTTCCGAGTTTTGGAATTCAGCTGGCGGTAGTCAACACACAAGCGCAATTTACCATCCTTTTTCTTCACCAACACAATT
>OMKY01052938.1:0-16190 GCA_900302395.1 Bregmaceros cantori | reverse complement strand
ACCTCCACACAGTATGACATGTATGGCAGAAGTAATGAGCAGTATAGAGTGTGCAATGACCTGTAGTCAAGAATATGCTTCACTTTCCACAGAACTGATGTGCCTTTGGCTAGCTTTGCCTGTATATACTCTGTTAAAATTATTTTGTGTACTGTTTTTTTTTTTTTTACTTTTGGAGTTATTTTCTACTTTTACTCAAAATTTAAGGTGAAAAAAACTTACTTTTTACTGAGATGCCAACAATTCGCTACTCATTACATTAACTTGGCCTTTAGCGACACCCGTTGTTAACCCATGTTAACGTCATATCTCCCTCTCTCTCCCTCTCTCTTCCTCTCTCTCCCTCTCTCTCTCTCTCTCCCTCTCCCCCCCTCTCTCGCTCTCTCTCTCTCTCTCAAACCCAATAGGATCTGCCACATTTCATTAACTTGTGTTCAAACTTGAAATTAATTACATCACTGTGTGGTCACTATAAAATGAGTGCCACCGGCGGTGATCACATGAGCACCCCCGAATCGGGTCCATCTATAAGCGGATTATATTTAGGGTTTTCGGTGCCATGTAAACGGAGCTACAGAGTCTATTGTAATGATGGGGCCGCCCCAACGTGGAGGAAGGGGGGGAAATACGCCTGGATGACGTTCGACAAGAGGCCAGCTCTAATTATAACTCAAGAACACGCTCTTTAGGGCTGAAATTTAACTTGTTGACTTTATTCCACCTTATATTTTACATTTTTTATTTCCACTATGTGTCTTGGACCGTTAACTGTGAATTCCTAGTCTGTGAACCTGTGTCATTGACAATGGCAATCAACTTGATTCTGATTCTGGATACTGGGATTATTTCAGGGGCTATCATTTTTCTTCAGTCGACTCGAATAAACTTCCCCTCTATACTATTCTTTTCAATGCGTTTTGTTTGCTAAAACATGCACAAACAGAAAAGTATGTATCATGTTTTATGTTATTTAATTTGACGATTTTTTTTTTAAAACAATGTTTTGCTATGTACATATACAGTATGAGTTCAAAAGTAATCAATTACGTTAATTTTAAAATTGTAACGGGATAATGTTACCGATTACAATTTTCAATGAGTAACTTGGAATTAATGGATTAGTTTTAAAAAGTAACCGTCCCAACCCCGGTGCAAGTCGCTTGGTGCGTGGCCCCCAAAATGCTTGTTTCGCTCTACAAAAAAAACCTTAAGTAGATTTTTAAAATTAATAAAACTCAATATAGCTAGCTCAACAGGTACAAACCAAACAGTTTTTACAGCGATGACTCCCAGTTAAAATTACTTGTTCAGGAACTTATTAAAATGAATACTTTTTTTTT
Organism: Bregmaceros cantori; assembly: GCA_900302395.1. Classification (NCBI taxonomy): domain Eukaryota; kingdom Metazoa; phylum Chordata; class Actinopteri; order Gadiformes; family Bregmacerotidae; genus Bregmaceros; species Bregmaceros cantori. The sequence goes on along the minus strand of OMKY01052938.1, from coordinate 14,850 downwards.
TTTTCAAAAGTGCGCGGCTAGTAGTGCAGTGTACCTATATTGCCATCTAAAAGGCAAATTGTAGAAACTACAATAATGACTTTTAAATTCTTCGTACAAGCTCAGAAAGAGTATACTGTAACGAACGAGTACCACCTCGTGGAAGAGCTGGAAATAGAGGAACTTGCATCGGCAATAGCTGAACTCAGCCATTGCCAAGGTTCGGACTCTATTTAAGGATGCGTGTAGGCAGGTGGAGGACCGCCAACGGTGGCGGCCCAGAATGCACCGCGCGTGCATTCACTACACTGCCTCCCCCGTCATGGGCTCCAACTCCACGGCGCCCTCGTGAAGAGGCAGCCCCCGCAAAAAAAATAGTCCCAGTCCCATGTTTCTTTCTGCAAGGGGCTGTGAGATGGGAATGATGCAAATGGGATAATTGACTTGAAATCAAGGATGCACACACCTTAAAACGACATAAAAGTATAAAGTATAAACATAAAAACCATCAACGTCAAACTGCCTGAATGAGAGCTTGAAGGAGTCTTGAAATCTTCACAATGCTCTTCGAAGTAAATCAAAATGAGGTCGTTTAAAAGTTGAATGTATGTACGTATTTGAAGTATGCATGTCTAGAAAAGTATAACCTGTAAGGGTATGTACTTACGTTTGTATGGAGGGGTTGAGAGAAGTTATCACTTCACTCACTTTCAGGTGGTTATGTGCATTTTTTTCCTCCCGAAGTGGAATGTATAGCATGTGATGCACAACCGAAATAAAATCAAACCTCCACTCGGAAACCTGCCTGGTTAGGAGAGCAGATTAAGTGCATTTCAAGAGAAGCATTCACTTTGGTAAAGAATGACATTTGGCACATGTCACCTCCAAAAGAGACACCATTTTGGAAAATGCCACAGGCCACACCAAATTCCAAAATGGCGTCCCAAAAATGCAAGATGTCCACCTATAAAATTAGGTTTATAGGGCCTAGGATCAATGCATTCAGAGTACGGGAAAAGCTATTGAAGTCGAATATCAACGACATTGTATGTCTATCTATGACTGGTCTTCGGATACAGTGCAGCAGTAGAAGAATAGCACTTTGGGAGTCGTTCACTTGGTTAAAAGACAAGGGATGCTTGCCACTCATAAGATGACAACCACTTTAAGAGGGCTGATACTTTTCCAATGGCCATCATGTTCTGACATTTCAGCATATGGGCAGAGTAGACATAAAAATTACTTAAGTAGTATTGTCACCTTAGAAAAATATTACTGGAGTAAAAATAGTCAATAGTTACAAGTAAAAAGTGCACTACAAAAGTTACTTAAGTAGCGAAAGTACTGAGTAAATTTCAGTAGAAAAAATAATTAGGACAAACTCTCTTCTCAAAATGTATTTGAATGCTTGTCGATTTACAAATTTGAGAGTGTGTGCTCAAAGAGAAAAGGAGGAACGAATGAGCAAAAGAGCCAGAGATATATATGACGCCAAAATGTGCCAACAGTTCCCAAAGGGTGTAGCTAAAGGGCAAGTTAATGTGACGAGTAGCAAATTGCTCACATCTCAGTTAAAAAAAATAAATCACCTCAAATTTACTCAAGTAAAAGTAACTTGTGAAAAATGTAGTCCAAAACTACACAAAAATTGTAACAGAGCAAATGTAATGGGTTACTGCCCATCTCTGCTTTTAAATCAAAATATTCTCCAAGGATTTTGGGTAAGGTGCTAATGCAGGATTACATAAGCATTCCAAATGATTAGTGAACGATTCTTTCACTAATCTGCTCCAGCGGGTGGCATCTAGAAGCGCATGAAGCCGTCCCACCGCAAGGTGGCAGCACAGTAGACCGACAAGCCAGAAGAAACGCTTGCACAGGCTATTCCAAATCATGCTGTAGACATGAATACCCTTATGCTTAAAACATGTAGAGTATAAACTAGAAAGTCTACCGGTTCCCATGTACAAAGGATTTCATACGAAGCAGTTACATTTAGACCATTTTGCACCAAACACTGAATTGAAGAATTGCAAAATCAATTCTAGTTGCATTTAAAGCGAATCCCTAACTTTAGAAAAAGTACCCAACATTATCCCATTGACTTTTTTTTTTTTACATAAAAAAAAATAAACATTAATTTTAAAAGTAGTCTTTCCACCCCTGTATAACATATGAATCCAATCGAATACATTTTCATTCTATTCGTTACAAGTACACATAATTACTTCACTTTCCACAATAAATTAAAAAAACAAAACAAAAAAAACAAAAAAACCACCAGATTATGTTTAAGGGATTACATTTCTAAGATACTTGCAACAACTTATTTGTAGTAAAATAATACTCAACTTCTCTATACCCAAAATTAAATAAATTATTGAATTACAAAATAAATGCACTCACACACAGAGCTACGAAACATGTATAAAAGTTTTATTTAAAAACTTTAAAAACATTTAACATAGAAAAACAACATTTATAAATACATTGATAAGTATTAACATTGATAATTATTATCATTATTCACAAGATATATACAAGTGTCTGTTGGGACAATGTACATGTATTTCTTTTAACATCTCTTCAAGATGCCAAAGCCTTCTCCAGCACCGCTGCATCCAATACAGGAAGAGATGACACTTCGAAAAACACCCTGAAATCCAAAGAAACAAAGTTAACTACTGGTAGAATTTTAAATGATGATCACTGTTCTGCCCCCAGGTCAAGTTTATAATCCATTTGATGTTTTCATGATGCCTACCCTTTGTTTAGTTATTTAGATATATTAGTACTTATATTTGTATCATTAATACTAGTTGGCTGTCTTTATAATTACCAGTTTTACATGCACAGGCATGGCAGTCTTAACATTGTTATTACCACGCCGGCCGTTAGAGGGCAGACTTTAAATGCAGCAGGTTTAGTAAAAGTAGAGTGACGAGTTTGTTAGAAGGCCATCGTCATTGGCAGAAGGTCACGGAGCAGTATTCTTAAAGTTTCATCAAACTTCATACTCACCTATGGAAAAAAATGTTTGTAAGTATTTGTAGGTACTTTCTAGTACTTAGTTACGCAAATTTCCACTACAGAGTGGTCCGTGTACTGTCCGTACACAGTGCGTATACGGTCCGGTTGGTAGATTGCCGTTTCGATTGTCAACAAAACTCCTGCGTGCGGCGCATTGGTATTCGCGCGTGAACATACATAACGCGATAACACACACTTCATGCAGTTGTCAACAATAGCACGTGCAAGCCACGAAGCAGCGCAAGAGGTGAGTGTGTGTGTCTGTCTGTCTGCGTATGTGTTCGCTTGTTGCTGTTCTTTTGTGTGTGTGTGTGTGTGTCTGTGTGTGCGTGTGTCACGCACACACGCAAAGGGGAGCGGAACGCTCCAGGCGCACACACACACAACAGTCCCGTACGCACGCAGACACACACACACAACAGGCCCATAGGCACGCAGACACACACACAAAACAGTGCATTACGCACGCAAACGTATTTCCTCATGCACAGGAGGAAATGCGGACAGAAAGGCGCGTGTGTCTGCGTGCGTAATGCACCGTTTTGTGTGTGTGTCTGCGTGCATACGGGCCTGTTGTGTGTGTGCGTGTGTGTGTCTGCGTGCGTACGGGACTTTTGTGTGTGCATCTGCCTGTTTTGTGTGTGTGTGGAGGGGGGAATAGACAGGAGGCTGCGACGACAGAAATGCATGTGTGTCTGCGTGCGTGTATGTGTGTGCGCGTGACACACACATGCATACACACACGCGCACACGCACGCACAACAAAGCCGCGTGCACGAGGCCGCTTCGGTTAAAACTTTGGAATATATATCTATTACTTCGCCTTTCATGCACTGTCCGCTGATTGATCAGCGCTGCTGTCAATCACTGAGCACACGGGCTCGCCCCCCAGTACGTACCGTATATGTGCGGTGAAAAATCGAAATAAATGATTTTCTGTACGGTCCGTATACGGACCGTACGTCTACGGCACGTATTTCAGCACAATGGAGCATGCTACAACGGTGACAACACGTTTGTTTGCTCACGTATACGGACCGTATACGTACCGTACAGAAAAATATCTGTAGTGGAAACCTAGCGTAAGAAAGAAAAGAAGAGTAGTTTGAATTGTATGAACAACAGACAAATAAACAGATCACCTCTGGCGCTTTGTGCTGCTTCATCATCTTGTCGTGGGCCGGGTTGAGGTGGTCCATGCCGGGGTTGGGACCCGGACTGAGGCCGAGCGAGGGAGCGGACCCCACCGAGCCGTCGGACATCACCGGCTCGTTGCTAGACATGGAGTCGGTCCTGAGGAGGGAGTCTGAGGACTGGATGGAGGGGATGGGCAGCTTGATCTGTGACACACAACATGATGGACACGGACAGTAAATGTAATGCAGCTCGTTGTCCGCTCTGCAGAGAAGTTGATAGGTTGCAGCCTCCCATCCTTAGACAAACTGTACTACTCCAGGACTACATACTTAACGTCAGACCTGTCCGATCTCGGCCACCACTCCCCTCTGGTAGGAGGTTCCAGTCCATTAGAACCAAAACCTCATGTCATAAGAACAGTTTCTACCCCGCCGCCATAAGGCTACTGAATGCCACTCAGTAGGCTAACCTCACGTCCCCCAATTCCTGCCCCCTCTGACTACTCCTGTATATAGACTGTGAACTGATTGACCTGACTTATTGATTCATTCCCTTGGTGTTTTTCAATTCTTGCTTGTTCATTGACAATGGCAATAAAGATGATTCTGATTCTGATTCTAAAATTGATTAAATCATATTGAAATTGTTTTGTCCAAACAAGCTTTGTCCAACTTTGTTTTCACTTCAACAAGTCTGTTCCAGAATCCCCCTTGTATCTAAAGGCACCTCGCTCTAACGTCCGTGGTCATGAAAGTTGAGAAACAAAGTGGTGTTGCGTCACCTATATGATCCACTGCAGTTTGCCTAGCAAGAGGTTGGCACATGACCGTATGGCCGTACACCACATCCAATGTCACTTAGACTCGCCGTTGACATATACAAGGATCCTCCCTGTGGATTTCAGCTCCGCCTTCAACGCCATAGTCCCGGGCCTGGTCTGCAACACCTTGCCTGCCTCTTGGTACACGCCCCCACCTGCCAGTGGATACAAACCTTTCTGACAGGCAGGAGCCAACAGGTCAGATAATGGATTGTCACATCACCCCCTATGACCACCAACATGTCTACTGGATTGTCTACTGAGTAGGAATTTAAATTGAATGTGCATATGGCTAGCATGTGCAACGTGGCCGAATAAAGCTGATACGGATCTTCTAACCAGAGCCCAGCGGAATATTATGTTCTCATAATTTGCATATCTTTCATCCCATGAGTTGCTTGATATCACAGGAAAAATTAGATTGCCCTCCGGACTGTTAAAATATGTTTCTTTGACACAAACACAAGCCACCGCACAGTTCAACGTGCAATCCCCATTGAGGGGCGACTGTAGGTGATCAAGTGATCAAAATATTAATTCCATGAATCCCATCACGATTTCCTGAAAGAAAATGTAAACGTTAATAATGGACATAGTAAATGAGTCCAATATTAAAAACAATAGTCAGGTAAAAATGGCTCACACCTCCATATTACATGCCCTCCGCTAAGTACATTGTATTATTAAATTCTAAAAACAATTTCTCCCAAAAGCTCTAATAATTTTTATTACAAGCGGTTATATTTTCATATCATTTGTATGGAATGTTTGGTGCAAATTGCATTCATGTCTCACCTTAATGGGTGGAATGGGCTCTTGGTGCTGTGGGTGCTGAGGGTGCTGCGAGAGCTGCTGATGCTGGATATGTTGCGGGTGCTGCGTCTGGTGCAGATGGTGAGCGAGTGTCTGAGGGTGGGCCTGTGGGTGGGCCTGTGGGTGGGCCTGAGGGGGTGGACCCGTTTGGTGGTGAGGATAGGGCATGTGTTGCTGCTGATGATGTTGGTGATGGAGGGGGTGGAGCTGTTGTTGCTGCTGTGGTGCTGTGGCTTGTTGGTGGTGGAGGTGCTGCTGTTGCTGCATTTGCTGCTGGTGGAATTGTTGCTGAGCCATCTGTTGCGGCGGCGGCTGCTGCAGATGCGGCTGCTGCTGTGGGTGCAAGTGATGCTGTTGGTAGGGCATGCAGTGTGTCTTTGCCATGTCTCTGTGCATTTCCATCATCGGATCCTCCCGCCTTCCTCGGCCGCGACCTCGTCCTCGTTTGGTCTCCCCACCTACAGCGCCCATGATGCCGCGACAATACGGGGGCTCGGGTAGCGGCCGTATCCGCGGCCGGCCTCGTGGCCGTGGCGGTCCCTCGCGCTTGGGCTTGGTTGGCTTCCTGCCACGCTTCTTTGGGGCGTCATGGGGTAACAGTTGTGGAGGATGCCCTAGGGGGGTGTAGCCTGCAGAATGGCAGAAATCCATGTCTCCTATTAGCGGGCTAAGGCCACTTCCTCCAGCTGTCACACCTGCCTTTCTACAGCTGGATATCAGGTCAGGCAGCAGATCGGGGAGCCGACGACTATTCAGCCGAATGTCGGCTGGCACGTCGGCTTTGTCTTCGTCGTCCTCAAATTCGTATTCTTGGGCATAATTCTTTTTGGATGGTTGAGGTGGCTCCCGCCGTTGCTTAAGCAGATGGAAAGAACTCGTCTTTAGAAGCTTCTTGGGTCGTGAGGAACAGAAGATCGGAGACGTCAGGCCTCCGGCGTTTGGTCCAGGTGCTGCTGCCATCATCTTTGCACTGACAACATCATCGCCAGGCCCCCGTGCGTTGGTTCCCATACCTAGCCCCGCGTTCTGAGACTGAAGCAGCCCAAGTTGTTCGGTGTTTACAGTGGATGGCAGGTCATGGGACTTGAGCGAATCAAGATCCAAGTGCATGCCTCCATTGCCGGTCTCTGGCAGGCCATGACAGTACTGGCCGTAACCTTGGTCAGAGTGGTGGCCCAACATGTCGTAGCCACCGGCACCTCCCGTCTTCATGGTGTCTTGAGTTTGGCCCCGACTTTGTTGCATGCCCTCCGGGATACCCTGCTGCCCTGGGCCTACATCGCCAGCACAGCTGGATTTGTAGTCATCTGGACAGAACATGTCTTCCATTCCTGGGAAAAATGAGCGATCTTCGTCCGGCAAGAGGGAGTCTGGGAAACAGATGGAAGTGAGTGGTACAAACCTCTGCTGCTGAGTTTGGTTGGGTCCTTGTTTTCCCACAGGGCTCACAGTGTCAAATTGGTGCTCTTTGAGTTGATCCATTTGGGAGTGTGCCATCTGCTGTTCAGCATCCCGTGACTGGCTCTGTTGCTGCTGTTGGGATGAAACCATGCCGGGCCCCATTTGATGGGGATGGGCGTGGGATTGAACGTGCGGGTGTGAGAGAGGGTGAAGCGGGTGATGGCCACCGTGCTGAGCATGTTGTGCCTGCTGTGACTGACTGAGGTGATGAAGGTGCGAGGGCCCAGACATCGTCATGTCAGCTTCTGACATGAAGTCATGCAGCTCTGTGGTACTCTGCGGGTGGTGGTGTGCTGAGAGCCGGTGCTGCTGTTGTTGCTGCTGCTGTTGCTGCTGTTGTTGCTGCTGCTGTTGTTGCTGCTGTTGTTGCTGCTGCTGTTGTTGTCTGTGTCTGTCCCTGACAGTGCTCTCATTATTTCCAACCCTGATGCTCCTCTCTGAAGCACCTGCACTGTCCCTGCTGTTTGTCCGGGATAGAGTGCGCTCCAGCATATCCAATGGTGATACAGAGTTCTGTCCTCCCTGGTTGGGGTCACGTAACTGCGGACCACGGCCATAGTGTGCCTCCATCGCTTGGGACTGAAGCTGAAGCTGCAGTTGTGACGATTGGCTCTGCGAGTGCTGATCCACCACTCCGGCACTCCCCCCAGCAGAAGCCATCATGGACTGCTGACTGATGGGATGTTGAAGCTGTGCTGGACCCTGCGAAACATCCATTTTGGGCCGTGCTGTGTGTGAGAGAACGGACTGCAGCATGTGACTCTGCTGGGACTGGTCAGGAGGGGAGTCCATTAAGGACATAGAGGCTTGGTTCTGTCTGGCCTGCTGGGAGTCGGGTGTTTTGCGCAGGTAGGGTATTTCAGGCGTTTCAAGGACTTTCTTAAGATCCCTGTGAGAGTGAGCGTGGCCCTGAGGGAGGCTGTGTTGCGAGTGTTGCGGGTGCTGTGAGCGCTGAGAATGCTGTGGGTGCTGTGAATGTTGCTGCTGCTGCTGCTGCTGCTGCTGCTGTGTTGGGTGTTGCTGCTGATGGTGCTGCGGCTGAGAGTGTTGCTGTTGAGGCGGGAGCTGGCCTGCACTCGCGTGGGGTGTGTGATGTGACAGCTGCGAGTGTTGCGTGTAGGGATCTCCTCTCCCGTAATGTACCACTGAACCCATGCCCTCGTGTTGCTGGTGGGAGTGAGTACTGTGGGCAAGGGGGTTGTTGGAGTGTGGATGTGAGTCAGCCACTACCCGGCTTTGCTCTGCCTTTGTCTGCTGGTGCTGCTTTTTCAGGGTCAGCTCCACCTGGCTGTCCATGCCTCCACTGCTGGTCCCACTACTTGTGCGGATGACACTTTGTAAGTGGTACCGCTCCTCCGCCACTTTGCTGATGTCATAAGGAAGTCCTTTGCTGCCGCCATCCCTGCCTTGACCAAGTGTTTGAGGTGTCGGCAGACTTTGAGATGACTGGGTGTGGTGTCCCTGTGGATGCGAGGCAGGACTCTGGGCATGGAGTAGGTGCTGAATAAGGAAGTCTTCATCATCTTCTTCATCCTCGTCATGTGGACGTTCAACTCCCAGAATATCAGTGTCTGATTTTGTCTTTGATGAAGAGGGGTACGACTGGTTTGGTGCAGTCCGGGAATCAGGGTATCCCTGTGGGGAAGCCATGAAGGCTGGGGACAGGACAGAAGAGAGATATTTGTTGCCACCAGCACCTCCCGGAGACTGGGCAGGTCGAGGGCCAATAGGAGAATGCAGACTGGGTCTGCCCGGGATGATTGCGGAGTTGCTGGATGGGGATGGGCTCGAGTCAGAGATGTGGTAAGAGCTGCCATTGCCTCCGTTGCCAATTGATGAGGGTCCTCCACTGCCATTCCCTGAGGAAAGCCCTCCGGTAGAAGTGGAACCTGAGCTGGATGCCGGTCCACTTCCTGATGAGCTCCCAGAACCACTTCCATAGCCTAGTGATGGGCTGCCTGATCCAGTGAGCGACTGTAAGGAGCCATAGCTGGAATCTGCACCATAGACCACTTCTGCTGAGAAAGAGCGTCCACCTGCAGCCCCCAAGCTACCATAGCCCTTCCCGCCAGTGGTGACTGTACTAGAACTCAGGTCTTGGGCCTGCGGAGAGTTGAACTCTCCATAAGGTTGTGCAATGTGTGTGGATGTAGGTTGGTTTGGTGAGTAAGACTGGCCTTGTTGCTGCGGAGGTGTCTGGCACTGCAGCCCTGAGCCAGCCTTCATTGTTACAGGAGAGCTATAGGCCGACAGACAAGATTTAGGGGGCGCCTGTTGGACAGGTGTTGTGGACACGCCTGAGGGTGGGGGGAGTTGAGGAGGCTGTGGGGGTGCCGACTGGGGAATGGACTGCTGACGCGGGGGTGGCGCAGAAGCTGAGGAACCGCCACTTGAGCCCGAGGAGGAAGATGACGAGGTAGAGGATGCAGATGGTGGTGTGTGGGGGGTTCGGGACGAGGACGCTGATCCAGAAGAGGAATAACCGCTACTGGAACTGGAGCTCTTGACTGGCTTGGACTGCCCTGATGAAGAGGAGGAGTAGTGAACAGAGGATGAAGTGGGTGTGTAAGGAGCAGAGGATGAAGAGGAATAGGGCGTTGGAAGGGAAGGCCGATAAGCCTGTGCGTCTGCTGTCCGAGATGTGGGTTTGGGATCAGACGGTGGACTCAGTTCACCTAACGGGCTGCAAGATACGCTGCTACCATGCCTGTGGTGGCCTGAGAGCTGGTAGCCAGCTGGAGCAGCTCCGCCACAGCTCAGATAGTGTTGCAGCGGGTGCGGCTGGGGCTGTGCCGGCGGCGAACGCTGATAATGCTTGATCACACTATCCTGCCGCGGAACTGAGCGCTCTTGATGGGACGAGGGTGGCCCTTGTGGCGGCCCAGGCCCCGAGGAGAACATGGACGTGTTGTAAAGCTGCGACGACTGGTCCGGCAGCTGTGACGACAACAAGTTGAATTGATGGCGGCTGGAGGACGAGAGAGCCGAAGCCTGCGGCTGGGCAGGCCCGGCGCTGTCCTGACTGCTGCGATACGCCGAGGACGCCCTTTGCGAGGACAGCAGGCTGTCGAAGGCCATGCTGGACTGTGACGGCGTCTTGATATGCAGCAGAGGATCGTGGGGTGAAAGCAGTCCATTGGACGTAGGGCTGAACGTGGGCGTGTCTTGTAGGGATAGCGAGGGGGTGAAGGAGCGCCCGGAGAAGGAGGCCGGATGCTGATAGGCGGAGAGGGCTGATGACGATGGGAAGGAGCTGGAGCCAGGCAGGCCACCCGAGATGAAGAGCTCAGTCGGAGAGGGTGTGTGCATGGCTGGGGAAGGAAGTGAAGGGAAATTGATTCACATTGGTCACATGTTGATACATCCATTAAGTGGATACTGCCTGCATAGTACCACTAGTCTTTGGGGAGGTGCATTTTATGAATCAATGGATGCATTATGTATTCAGACAATGAAAGAACAACAGCACAGTGGTGTTTGCCACCATACATAATAGCATAAAGGATTCTTTAGTGAATGGTGCTTGACATGTGTTGTATCTTCATCAACAATGAGGACTTTGCTTGCGACGCCGGTTATTCTCGCTTGATTGTAACAAATGTACCGCGACTTTGGTGCTGCGGCAGAAATGATTGGTAGCGGGTGATGCTGCAACGGCCTGCTGAGGCTCATAGAAAAACTCAGCAATATGCATAGGATAGGTAATCACTTGAAGTTGAAGGGAATATTTTACTTTAGAGCTGCAACCGATTAATTGATTAATCGATGATAAACGATTATTGAAATAATCGCCAACAAATTTGATAATCGAGTAATCGGCAATGATTAATCGCTTCCTTGTTTCGTCCATCTTATGTGTTTACTATTTGTTGTTCCCAATGCCAGTCTCCATTCCCAGTGTCATGGTCTTAATACTATAAAGACAAGACGTTAGTTTGGGTGAAAACCCAATATGTTAGAATTTAGCACAGTAAAAAATAGTAAAACAAATGAAATGTTAGCAATAAGTGAAGATAGCAAAACAGTAAAAAGGTATGCAAACTTAATATTAATTAATGTTTCATTATCATGATAATTAATGCTAATAATAGCTCAGATTTTAAAATATATTTTTTTTAAATGAACCGATTAATCGTCTGTAAAAATGGCTGATTAATCGATGATCAAAATAATCTTTAGTTGCAGCCTTACTTTACTTGAAGATTACTCTTTTTTTAAAGTTATTTTTTGGGCGCAAGCATTGTTTTTCATTTTTTTATTGAGAGAGATAACGACAGGATTAAATCGGAAACTGGGATGAAGAGTCGGGGGGAGACATTGTGGAAAAGCCGGACAGGGGATTCGAACCTGCGGCACTGCTCGACCTACGGTCTGATACAATCATGTCAACACTTTCACACATTACAAAGATCTTTCTTTTCTTCCACTTTGAACCACATTCATTATGAAAGCAGATGTAAGGGACTACAAGTGCAACTTTTGTAATCTGACTCCATGTATTCTGTAACTACCGGACCCTAAATATACATAAATCATTTAAAATGTGTCATAACTTGCATACATACATAGATACAAATATCTAGGATTTTGATTCAGCCATTACTCTCGTATTGACAATATGCTCACATCCTGGTTTTACAGTAGCAATAACCTACAGCAGGGATATTCAACTGGCCCGCCAATCAATTTTTTTTTCTGGCCCACAGAGGAATTATGAAAAAAAAAAAAAAGTACAATCATGAAAGAATACAGTACATCACAATAGTGAGTGCACCCCTCACTTTTCTGCAAACATTGTATTTTTATAACTTTCAAAAAGGGACAGCACTGAAGAAATAATACTGTAACGAAAGGCTGTCCCCTCGTGGAGGAGCTGGGAATAGACGAGCTTACATCGGTAATAGCTGAACTCAGCTATTGCCAAGGTTCGTTCGGACTCTATTTAAGGGCCGTGCCGGTACACGCTGAGACACCAACGGTGTCAGCCCAGCATGCACCGCGCTTGTGCATCTCATTACAATACTTTGCTACGATCTAGTTTTCCAAGCTTGGTATCTTCGTGGCTTGACAAAAACCTCATTGTGAAATGAAAATGATTTCGACTTTTTGGCAGCTCTTTGATTGTACTTGTGTGTGTTATGACATTGTTTAAATATGAAATGAAAAAAAAAACTCTGGCGTCCAGCACAGTGATGCCATCATAGAATGTATATAAGTAGACGCAGCGTGCGTGACGTGCTTTCATCCTAGCCGGGTTGAAGCCTCCGACTGGGCAGTGCCATTGCTGAAAGTACCCGTATATCCGGAGACAAGGAGAGGTAGAGAAAGCTCTACGGTAAGTGAGACAGAGACACCCCACACGTGACTTCTTCCGGTGGTATTGTCCGCTAGGGGCGCCAACGACAGAGTCAGAATGAATGGGATCCTATGGGAGATGAAATAAAAAATATTAACGCCAAATCTCACGCGTTTGTGAAATCCTCACACAATGAACCGTTAATTATCCTGACAATATACATTAAGACATCAATTAGAAACGATCTTTAAATAGGTTAAAACAGGCTGCTAAGATTGGAATATTTGTATTGGAATTCCAAGGCTCCCCCAATACCAACCCGGAAGTAGGCATGGACATCAAAACGAACGCGGTGTCCATGTACTGTCTATGGTTGCCATCAATCGGAAGATGTTACCTGCTTCTCGTTACCCCATGCACACTACAGGATGTGAGACGGGCGATTGTCCCCAAATTTGGCCCAATCTCAAAAATACTTGCATGACTGAAAAGTAACAGCAAAATGAGCCTAAAGTTGCAGTGTCTTGAGATTACACTTCCTGGTGTTGCTTTTCTCCCCTACTGTCCTCTAGTGGGCAAAGGTAAAAGTATCTCTCATAGATATGTTACAACAAACCTTCATCACAAGAGGGCAGTAGATCTCCACACAGATTTACACAGGAGGCTCACTGCAATTGAAATGTGAAATATATACTATTTAAATTAAAATATATATTATTGTGGGAAATATATATTATTGTGGGGTGGGGGGGTTTCAATAGCGATGTGGTTAAAGACACTGAACCTAATGATGGCCCCCATTCATAGTAATGGTGCTGTGGTTTCAATCATAGCATCCATAGTGACACGAGTTCTAGTCCCCTCACCGGTTTTCCTGCAAAGTCTACCACCGAAAAACGGCACCGATACCGAAAAAAAGAAAGTTAAATATTTTATACATATATATATATATATATATATACACACACACACACACACATACATATAGCAGTTTGTACAATGAACTACAGAGGTGAACTAAAGGGTCAAGTACTCACCTGTCTGCCATGACGGTGTGCGGAACTGGGAGAGCAGCGAAGAGGCGGAGGGCGGAGCCTGGGGGCCGCGGGACTCCAGAGCGGAGATCAGGTTCATCACGGAGGGGTCGTGACCCGACGGGCTGCTGTGGTGGAGACCGGCATCGAAGAGACCGGACAGCCCTGCGAGGAGCCATTTAAAGTCCATTTCAATCACTTTCATTTACGGTCCCCAAGGGACGATTCAGTTGCAGCAAGATAAATATAGATACATCAAATACATAAAATACAATATATGAATATAAACACATTAAAACACTCACGAACACATCACAACACATAACGAAAATACCAAAATGCATTCCACACCTCAGACACAGATTATGTGAACCATGCGCTTATGGTCCAGATCTCCTCAACATCTACCGCTTCAAGTCTCCCACCTTGGAGCTCCATAATCTAATGGTTAATGGTACTTAAAGGTGCTCATTCGATTAATCATTGATAATCGCCAACTTATTTGATACTCATTAATCGGCAGTGAATAATCCTTTCCTTGTGAAGTCTTTAGTGGTGCCGCAACGGTAAAACAGACTCACGCACACACCCAGAAAAAAAAAACACAGACACAAATTAAAAGCTAACAAAAACCTATTTGCACTACAATTTATGAATTATTATAAGTAATCCAAGAGGATTGCTTTTGGATTACTTAAAACATGAAATAATATCAAGAGTTTTTAATTAATTTAATCCAGTGTGGTTTTATTCGCAGTTAATAGCAAATAATGTTAGACATGATTCCATTCAAGCAGTCTCGTTCCCCTTCCCAAACCCTGAGTGTATCGCACACAGATTCACACACACACATAGACACACACAACGTGTACACACACACAGAGTTTCCCACACAGACACACACCACCTGTATATACACACACACACAGATTCCCACACACACATAGATTTCCACACACACACACACACACATAGACACACACGTGTACACACACACACACACAGATTTCCACACACACACACAGGGTTTACCACACAGACACACACCACCTGTATACACACACACACACACAGATTCACACACACACACAGATTTCCACACATACACACACAGATGACACATTGTACACACACACACACACATATCCACACACACACACACACACACACACACACACCCACACACTCATATACACACACACACACACACACATCTACACACACACATGCACACAACACACAGACACACACACATGCATATACAGACACACACACACACA
>OMKY01052937.1:1926-12753 GCA_900302395.1 Bregmaceros cantori | reverse complement strand
TTTATCACAGAAAATCAATTGTACTCACATTTATAATTATTTGCCGCCGTCGGTTGCTGCTGCGTCCTGACGCCGTCCTCCATTGTTTTTGTTTTGAGAGCGCGCGTCGTCTTCTTCTACGTTTTAATTAGTGTAATGCGTCTCGCAATGCATTATGGGTTATATTTCTCCGTCTAGGGTACATCCGATGCTCACTACATTTCGCGGTGCATTGTGGGATACTTTCAGTGCCCTATATGGGGCACATGGAGAATTCGGACACCCCTACAAAATGGCGTGCGCCCCATATATGGGGGTTAGGAGGCGATTTCGGACACAGCCACTATCTAGCATGTTCTGATCTTGGCTTACAGGCGGTTCAATAAAACTGTACATTTCTTGAAATACTGGTTACTGCTGATGTTGTCAGAATCCACGGCTGTCTGGCAAACTGTACTGAGAGAAATCATTGCGCGTGCTTGTGATTCGCGGTGCCGGTAATATGATAGATAGAGAGAGAGGATGAATGCCCAAGTCTGTAACTGCCTCTGCCAATTGCTGTGCTGACCTACCCTTCCGAACCACAACCAACGCATCGTCCACGCATCGCACATCGCTAGACGCTTGCATTGGGTCTGGTAAAACCAGGGTCGGAAAACTTTTGAAAAAATGTGGCAATCGAATCGTGTTATCCAGTCACAGCGCTGCAGGTGGGTCAAGCGTTCTAGAGGCGTGGCAACCAAACTCCGCCCATGTCTCGCGTAGCCCATACAAACTCCGCCCACGTCTTGCATAGCCCATACAAACTCCCCCCACGTCCGCAATGATTGGCCGATTGAATCCATACCGACGGCTTTCCTGATTTTCCCAGACCCAATGCAAGCGTCTGGCGATGTGCAATGCGTGGACGATGCGTTGGTTCTGGCTTGCTCGGCTAGTGCTGACCTGTGAACGTGAATAAACATCAATAATGTATAGACAAATGTACGCGCCCAAAACAGGATTCTGACATTTTGTCCCACCGCATGAAACGCGCATCCAGTGTCTGTAGCTGCCTGTGTAAATCATCATAGTGGACTGCAGTGGCTGAATCTGTCACACAAAATGCACACGGGGTTAAAATCTGCTTACTGCAGCTCGCTCTGTGACCAGTTACATATTATCTAACCCCCTTCGCAAAAATATTGATGAAATACAGACAAAATATGATTTGAATTTACTTCTGGTTGCTTCCACTAGTAACGCCGACAAAAATGAGTAAATAGAACGGGTTAATTCGATTATTGAATCATCCACACTAGAACATTTTAGTTGTGTAGTTAGTAGTTGGTAGTTGTGTGCTCCCACTCAATAGACATCTTGAAAAATAGTCGAAGACACTACGAAATAAATTGCACCGGAAGTGATGTTCAACCTACAAATTTGACTGGAACTACCCGCCAAACTTGTCTATACATCATGCACCGCAGACGAGGCCGATTACTGGATTGGATTCTGACAACATCACTGCCATTATTACAGTATAGCTCTACTGATCTAGCCAGAATCAAGTATTTGACAATTGATGCTCTAAAGTATAATGTCACATTTGTTTGAAGGTGTGTCTCTGTTAGGCCTGGGTGCTATGGAATCTCAAAAATAATGTTCACACTTCTAATTCACTTATGATTGACTTGCTATGGTCATATCACCCATATACTGTAGGTTGGAACCTATAGGTCCCCTCAATATTTTGCTGGGGAGCTCAGTAGATTTCAGTGATCAATGAATATGAATATATCTCAAGTCATATATCACATGCCAGATATTCAAATTATTTAGACAATGTAAACATATTGAGATTGATGACTTAAAATACACCATTGATAATACCTGCATAATGCCCAGGCCTAGAGAGTGTGTGAGGGTATTGTGAATATGCTGCATCATCCATTGTGTCATCTAACAATTCTACTAACAAAATGATCACATCATACAATCCAGTTGCTTTGCCACGGCTGCTCTGAATTTCCCGTTTGTTGCAGATATTGTTTCTGTTCATTGTCTGTCGCTTTTCCTGAAGCACAAATAATGGCTAAAGAAATGGCAGTTTTATAATTAGTGCATTGTGCAAAACCTCAAACACATTTTGGATGTTTTTGAATGAAGCTATGAAAGGCATTCTCTTTGGCCATTGCTTGTTACTGTTAATACTGCAATTCAGTTTTGTTTTATATTTCTGAGTTGAACAATGTTTAAATGCGAGAGCATGTCTATCGCATTGGCTAGTGGAAATGGCTACTTTTTTTATTTATTTAGTGGCATGTTTTGAAACACATTGCCCAGCATGTGTATCCATTTTCACATCAATCTTGAGACATTTTATTTTCCTCCTAATTTATTATTATTATTTATTTTTTTGGTTTTCCACATCAAGGTCTTAACCGTGTCCTTCTGGATTGTAGGGCATTTAGTCATCCGTGGCGATGCTGACCCCCTGGTTTTATGTAATCATATCGTACCTGTTGTGTTACTCCTTTGCTTTGCTTATGCTCTCCTTTCCCCCCCCAAACCAAACTCACCTGGAACAACACTGTCAGAAACTTGAGTCACCATTCAATCTTCTAATGAACTGAGACTGAAGATGATTGCACTGCTTTGACCACCAATTTCCGATGTCTCTCTTTCCCCCACTTCATTTCCACCCCTGTCTTCTTGCCCTCCTTGGTTGTACTCGTTTTCATGAAAGACGATGAAACAGAGTCGACCGAAACATACTCCTTTCAAACAAACCACCCTCTTGACCCAGCGGCACTTGCAAGCCCGGATCTTGTTTCAGAAGTGTCTGAGATGATGAAACATGACAAGACTTCAACACTGGTGACAGAACACATTGAAAATCAACCAGCTGGCCATAAAGACAGAATTGACACAAAGTGCCCGGAGAAGACTGCAGTTGAAGACTGTATAAAGAAGGAGCATGATAAACCAGTCATCAGAGAGGTTGCCCTTAAACCAGAACAGAGAGAAATGTTGTCTGAAGGTGTTACAGAGCTTTGTATCATGGAAACAGCGGAAAAGGAAAAGGAGATTACCATACCTTCCTGTTCAAAGGAGTTGGTCCAGGAGACCGTTCCACTGATATCTGAAGGTAATAAAAAGCGTCCACCCGATATTAAGAAACCTTTGCGGAGAAAACTCAAAGAAAGGCAGTCTGGATACAGCAGTTCTGATGGGGAGCTTGAAAGGGTGAGTTCTGTAGAGTCATTGGATGGTGATGTGCTGTTGGCAGAGAGTGGCCAGTCACAATCCAATTCTGTGGAACCACCAACTTCTCCTTTCATAGTTGAAACACCAATCGGGTCTATAAAGGACAGGGTGAAAGCATTACAAAAAATGGTAGAGGAAGAGGAACAGAAATGTACACAGCCACCTGTACCCAGAGCAAAACTCACTGTTTGTACAAGAGCAACAGAATCTAGCATGCCTGAACTCCCTAAATCCATCAAATCCCCCAAGTCTCCCAGATCGCAGACCGAAAGGTTGGAGGAGACGATGTCTGTTCGAGAATTGATGAAAGCATTCCAGACAGGACAGGATCCATCCAAAAGCAAAGCTAGGCTTTTTGAGCACAAAGCCATGGTTGTGACACATCGTCAGTCTGAGCAGTCACAGCAACTGTCAACCGAATCCATGGAGGATGTTAATGTAACAGTGACGTCTCAGGCTCCATTGGAAGATGCCAGAGTTTGCCTCCGCAGTGATAGTGCACCATCAGATGAAATGCAAATAAGCCCTGATCGCAGACCTTCCGAGGACTTCAGTGCAGATATAAAAGCTGAACTTGAGGACAGTCCCGAATATCAGATGTTTAAGAAAACGGCAACGTCAATGGCAGCTGACTATCGAGTTGATCTTGAATCTGTTGCATGCCTACAAAGCACATCCAGTAGAGGCAACAGTGTTAGTGACGGTGAAGGTGAGGTCACTAAGAACTTTCTAGATGAGGAAACTTCAATGGACATGGTAGAACCATGTCTCAGTCAGGTTCATGTAGAACGAAAAGGATTACGTCAGGCTAGTGTGGCAGCAAGGGATATGTCTGCTATGTTGGCATTTCTCAATAAAGAATTGGATCATTGCATGACACTTGCAGATGCAGAATCCCCCCAAAGAACAGAACTGTCAGGTGAAATGATCATCACAGAAACATTTGCTGAGGTTATTTTACCAAAGGGCACAACGAAAGATGAATCTAAAGTCATTGAAAAAGAGTGTATACCAAAAAGTCAATGTACAGACAGTACAAGCTCAGAACAAACAGACGTTTGTGATAGCAAATCAGACTTTGTATTTGATCAAAGAGAGAGAGAGATAAATCTGACTGGAAGACATTCTAGTGTGGGCACTGACCAATTCACAGCAGATACATTAGTTTCCAAACACCAGACCCAACATGATGTCAAACGAGACAAGCGTGAATATAGTGAAATCATTTCCGAAGGGGACGGCTTAAAGCAGTCTAAAGCACTTGACAAAAATGACACAGTTGATATTGTTGAGGAGACAGGAACAGGTATTCCAGAGGCAGCATTCCATGAGGTAAGGATTGATAGGGACATATCTCATCAACAACCTATGAAAAACAAAGACATGGCCGGCATGGTTTCCTTGCTCAATGATGAGTGGGACAAATTGAACAGTGAAATTCCTGCAGTGGATAGACATTTGGTTCAGGACGTTATCCAGGACACATTTGAACAGGTGATACTTGTCCATAAGACTCATAAACAGGACAACGTTGATTCTCTGGACGAGATTAATACACAGGAGCAGATGGCAGCAAGTATAGTGTATTCAGAAGATAGCATTTCTGTTGTGCAAGTGGAACAACCTGTTGAAAGTAGACCAGAAAAAAAATCTCACGATAACATTGATACTGAGCTTACTCCTGTCCAAAAGTCCCCTGGGATTGAATTTAAATCGTTTAGTGACGATAAGATTACTGCAGAGGACATAACAACGGCAGTTCATTGTGAGGATATAACATTAGCAAGAATTCAAACTGAAAAAATGGTAGAAAGTAGAAAACGAGATGAGGGTGAACCTGACGAGCGTCAATTCGAGATGGTTAATCCAGCCCAAGTTGAGGACATTCAATTCAAGGAAGTACGCATGGATAGAGGAATGCCCCAGAAGAAACCTTCAATACAAGGGGATATGTCAGGCATGGTTTCGTTGCTTGAGCAGGAGTTGGTGAATGTTAATAGTGAGAGAATAATTTCTCAGCAGACAGAAGTGGATGTTGTTGCTGAGACGTGTGAACAGACTCTTGTCCAAAAGACTCCCCGAGGCGACAAGATTGAATCCCCGACACAGGGAGTGGTGAAAACTGAGGTAATTACAGCAGCAGATGATAACGATGACATTTTAGCAGCACATATAGAATGTGAGGATGTGGTAGAAGGTGGACAAGATCATAACATTCTACCAGCAGAAGTTCAAGAAATTGTTGGGCTCGCACAAAAGCCTCAGGAAAATCAATTAGAAGATAACTTTGTGAGCCCAGAGCAGGTAGAGGAAATGGCATTTCAGGAGGTGCGCATTGGTGATAATATGATCCATAAAAAGCCACAAACGCATATTGATATGTCAGGCATGGTTTCATTGCTCAACAAGGAGTTGGAAAAAAATGTTAGTGAGAACATGGTAGTTAACTGGCAGTCAGAAGAGGATGTTATCGGAGAAACCTGTCAACAGCGTACTCTTGTACAAAAGACCGCTGGAGGCAAGATGGTTGAGTTGTATTGTCAGGATGACATAGCAATACAAGAAAATAGGCCGACCAATGATTTGGAATGTATTGAGTCAGCTGTACTTCATGCAGAACAAACAATAGACAGCATGGACGTGAATCAAGATAAAACACCAAAAGTTCAGTTGGATGTCAAAGTGGCCTTGTCATCATCTGTAGAGGAATTCACTTCCTGTGATGGACATATTGCTGAGAGAATATCTGAAGAGCAGTCTCCAGTGGGCAAGGGTATGTCAGGAACTAGCTATTTGCATTTTGATGAACACGTGAACGAGAGTGGGACACCTGTGGTAGAGAGAGAGTCAGAGGAGAATGATATCTTCAAGAAAGCAATTGATCGCAGGACCGAAATTGTTGATATTGATGGGTATCAAGAAGGCCCACCAGGGATGGTTGATAGTAATGACAAGGCTTGCAAAATATATTTTGAAGATGGCTTTAAGATTAATAGTGCTATGGTGGAGCAAGTTCAGGAATTATTCACAGAGGTGCGGATCAGTAAAAAGACCTGTGAACAGGAGCCTGCAAGGCAACGGAATATGGCTGGTATGCTAACATTGCTTGAAGAAGATTTGAGTAAGTGTGTCAGTGAGATGCAAGTGAATGTTGAGCAACAAGATGTTGTTCTAGAGACATTTGAGGAGCATATTCTGGAAAGACCCGCCTCCACAAGCCCTGTACATAGTGATTGTGATTTGTCAGGCATGATGTCTTTGCTCACTAAAGACTTGGACAAAGCAATGAACAACACACATATGATTGACAGTCAGATAACCTCAGGAAAGAGCACTTTAGAAGTTACTACTGACTGCAGGGACAATGTTGCTTCATTTGAAAGTGAAGTTAAGGACATGCCAGAGGTTGCAGGAGAATCAGTTGTTGTTAAGGACAATGAGTCATCAGCAGCATTGAAAGTTTGGGGAGATGAGTTGGCTGATCAGGATGAGGCTTTGAAGTCTCCCAAAGAGGAGCAACAGGGAACGCAAAGTATTGACATTGACGTATCAGTTGTGCAAATGGAAAAACACAAGGATATGTCGGGACTTGTATCTTTGCTCCAGGATGAATGGGATCAGGGCATGAATGTTGTGTCAATTATGGATAAGGAGTCAATGTTTGATGCTGTCCATGAAACTTTTGAGGAGGTTATTGTTAGACGTCCTGTAGTATCCGGAATGGAGCAGGAGTTGGGAGTTGGTGTAGCTGGTCAACAAGATTCGGTTGAAGATGTGAAGGACAGAGTGCAGTTTGTTGAGGAGAAAGAATTAGAAGAGACTGAGGGGGTCACAGATACCCATTTCACAGCCGATGTTACATCAGCCATGGAGTCATTTCTTAGCATCAACTTGGATGAAACAATGAAGGAGGCACCAGCAATGTGCATTCAACCATCTGAAGGTTCCCTCAAAGAAACATTTGAAGAAATAATTTTACCTAAAAAGAATATCCGTAATGGCAGTACAGAACAAAGGGATGATGAAGCAGAGGCAACTGAGACCATCCATGAACTAGCTGAAGAATATGCTGCTGCCGATTCTAAAATCCAAGGTGACAATTTGGATTCAAGCCCCCAGGCAGCTGCTGTAGATGATAAGCAACAGTGTGTTCGAAAACGGTCTTTTGATGAAGCATTTCATTTTCAGCATTCTAATTACAGACATGGAGTGTCACCAGTAGATGATAAGATACCCCAATATGTTGAAACCTCCACTGTTCAAGGGGGAGATGAGGTTAAGTTGTCAACCCCCAGTCCGGTGATTCCAGAGGATGGAACACAGCATGATGATATCTGGGAACAGAATACATCCAAGGCAGTAAATGATTGCCAAGAAATACAAAACAGACCTACAGATATTGAAAATCTTAGCACCATTCAACTGGGTGATTCAGAGAGAAGACTTTCTGAACAAGACTCATTAGAGCCAAGCCCTGTTGTAGAGGATGTGTCATCAAAGAAATCACCTGATTCAATAGAACCGAGTCCCTCAAGAGAATCCACATGTCCAGATTCACTAGAATGTAGCCCTACCCAAGAAAGGCAGACACAACTAATCACAGGTGAATTAGAAAGCCATGAAGAAAATTCATCTTTTAGAGACAGTATTGGTGAAGATGACCACGAGCGGGGAGGTGACAAAAAGGCTCAACCCCTGGAAGGTGATGCAACATTTTTAGCTGTGAATGCAAATGATGATAGTGATGATGACCTTGAGCAGAATGCACCAAGAAAACAATTTACCCCAGAAGAAGAAATGTTTAAAGTGGTATCAAAGATTAGAACCTTTGAGGAAATGGAACAGGAGGCCAACATGATAATGAGCGATCGTTTTTCAGAATATCCATTAAAAGATGCTGACAATGAGAAAGACTTCGCCTCTAACCAAGCCACAGTGACTCAGAAAAGAAAAAGAGTAACATCTGAAGACAGTGAAGAAGGAGATGAAATCAATCTAGCTCTGAACCAGAACGAATCGTTCCTTACTTCCTCACCCAAAGGAGTTGAACAGTATGATCTATTATCTAGAGTAGACATAGATGAGGATACCACACAGCATATTCCAGTTGTATCATCAAAAGACAGGCTGAGTGCTTCTGGCGAAGAGCATATTGTTTTGCCAGGCTTTCAAGACGAGGAGGAATTAATTGGTGTTCAGACAATAACTAACGCAACATTTAGAGAAACACAGGAAAGCCATTCATCTGGTTTTGGGGGGGATCCAGGGGATTGTGATATAGACTCTAAGCCACATCGGACAGCTGAACGCAAACTTTCAAACCTCATAGAGGAAATGAAAACTCCTGACACACCTGGGCAAATCTCAAGTGAAGCTGCCAGCCCCTTCCAGTTTCAGGAAGGAAAGCTGTTTGAGATGACACGGGGTGGTGCTGTCGACATGACATGCAGAGGTGAAGATGAAGAAGAATATTCCTTCTTTCACATAGGCGAACATCCTGTTGATGAGGTGCTTTTGGAGGAGGGGGAAGATGAATACAATTACTCTCAAGAAATGCAGAGCCTGCGTTTGGCCGATGCCCGAATTCCAGACACTGACCAACTTTTAGAATCTATTGATGACGTGTCCGTGGATGTTGAGTTAGGCTCCCCACCAGCTCTAGAGACTGACTCCCAAATCCAGAATGGATATGAGATTCCACAATCTGTTTCTGTTGAATGTACCATTGCAGATCTACATGCAATACCTTCTACCCACTTAACATACTCCCAGCAAAAAGGTGAACAAGAATCGTCACAGTCCTCTGATGAAGAAGATGAAGAAAAATGCTCAGTTAAGGAGGTGCAGTCGCCTACCCCACCAAGTACAGGGTTTGGTTCAGATCCCCAGAGTGCAGTAGAAGGCCAAGTGGATAACAGCCAAAAACTTGAAACTGAAAATCTCCCAGGGAGTGAACGAAGAACCAGGTCTGAAGCAGACTCTGAAATGTATAAAGGAACTGACAGGGGAAAGAGAAGTCAATCTGATAGTCGTAACAGCTATGCAATATTGCTACCAACCTGTGGGACTGATCAGGCATACAGAATCCAGACCTCTTCCAGGTCTCCTGGACTCGGCGAAGATTGCATATCAGTCAGATCCGCATCCTTCAGGTCTTCTGCAGCTGACACTGAAAATACGACCAGCGCAGAAACCAAAAGTCCGGATTCGGTCATCTTCCGATACGATGCCATCTCCCTGCAGAGCTCAAAGCCCGATGCAAAACCTGATACCACATCCTTACCAGAAAGTATCCAAGCCCATACTACCAGAGAGGATGTGTTTGAGGGCCGAGCTGTGTGGGACGATACTGCGGGAACTCAAATGCAGATAAACGCCGATGATGAATCTCCAGGGAGAGCGAAAGGTATAAACAGACGTTCATCGGATTATCCTTTGGTTTCTTTCTTCTGCATCTTGCCGGCAAGGCTTTTTTCTTTCTTTCTTTTTTTCGAAACACAGATTCAATGTGTTTTGTGTGTGGTATTGTTTTACTCATTTGTTTATTGCTGTGTGGTCTACATGTGACTCATTATTTCTCGTACATTTTCCTCTGTTGTTTGTTGTGATTTGTGTTTCATGCTCATGTGTTCACATGCAATCTCAAGATTGACACATTTCAATAGTTTTCCCAGATTTGATTTTGTGCTTATGCTTCTCCTTGTAATGCTACTAACATTCTATTTTTTCTTAAGAAAAAAAAACATTCTAAATTATTACCTTGCCTTGTTTTTACATTATTTACGTTATTACGTTATTGAGGCATATAAATTTGACCTTTAGACATTTTCCATGTACATATTTCATGGATTAGCAATCAAGCAAGCATTCTTGCTCAGTAACACCAACACTATTATATGATACTGCTCGGTTCCTATCCCTACAGCAGATTCCAGCTATAACTAGCTCAAGCTGGTAGCTCGTTTTAGCTGGTAAACCATCTCAAGCTGGTCTGAAGTCAGTTGTTCTTTTGCTGGTCTTGGCTGGTCGAATGGCTCAAGCTGATCTGAAGCTGATTCTGAGCGAGTCAACCAGCTACCAGCTTTAGATGGTCTGCACTGGATTTTTTAGTAGGCATTATTATGTTGGTTTTAATTATAATGGCATCGTGACATGTTTCTGTGGTTCCCTTTAGTGGATTGGCAGGATGACCTTGACAGAAAAGAGGAGACTCTCGCTATCATTGCAGATCTTCTTGGATTCAGCTGGACTGGTAATCAACCCCCGCTAACCTAAGCATGGATAAAACCTATAAAACTTAACTTTGCCATGTCACCTAGCAAGTCACAACAAAATTCAAAAAGATTTTGTAGGGGCGTGCAATGGTCGAGTGGGTAGAGCGTGCGTCCACCCTTCCAGCTTTTCTGCAATGTCTACGCCCGACTCTTCAATTTAATCCTGTCACTGTCTCTCAATAAAGAATGAAAACATAACTTGTAGTAAATTTAAAAATTAATCGTGAAAAAAATAATGAAGTGAATAAGAGGGGATGCGAACCCGTGGTACTGCTCAACCTAGGGGGGTGGTGCGCTCCATAACCACTCTACCACCGTGCCCCCC
>OMKY01052935.1:0-17232 GCA_900302395.1 Bregmaceros cantori | reverse complement strand
AATAGTTACACACAAACATTAAAATACTTTGGTGCAGTTCCACGCGTATACTGTAGGGGGCGGTAAAGGTTCGTTTTGAATTTTGTGGTCGGTGTGACGTCATACCTACCACAATTTCAAAAGAACCGAAATCTTGGAGGACCTCAAAATGCCCACTTTAGGCAATTATTGTGAAGCAACCACAAAACGACCAGAATAGAGTATTACATGGTCCATTATTATGTCACAATCCTATTCTCAACAAATAAACACTTTTAAAACTTGATTTTTCATGTCACCCCGCCTTTAAAGAAAAATCATTTGAACGTTAAATCAATTTAAATTTCCACTCATAGGCAAATTATATGGTTATAATATAAAGAACATCTCGACTCTAAGTTAAATGTGTTTTGTGTAGTATAATATTTCAGCGCTGTGTGGCGGTAGAGTAGGTAACGTTATATGCGTATAAGTGTGTTTGCAAAATCATGAGATTCACATTTTATTTGCGTGTGAGTGTGTGTGGGCCCTGAGTGAATTGCAAGCATTTGTCTCCTCCCAACAACAGCTGTGTGTGTGTGTGTGATTGCACGGAAGTGTGCTTGTGTGTGTAGTTTTTGAGAGGCACATGTGTGTGTGTGATTACACGGAAGCATGCTTGTGTGTGTGTAGTTTTTGAGGTGTGTGTCTGTGTGTGATTGCATGGAAGTGTGTGTCGTTTTTGAGGGTGTTTTGCGTGTGTGTATGTACATGTGCTTCATTCATACATATCTAGGTGTTGGACTGTCACAGAATGTGTGTATGTGGGTGTGCGTGTGTGTGCCTGCGTGCCGTGCGATGGTGTTTAGAGATTGGGGGTTAAGCGGGTGAGTTACGGCTCTTCCCAGGTTATAACTCACTCCGGAACGCGGGGGCTGCAGCAGGTTCCGTGTGAAGCCGCGCTCCCTCCTGTAATGCCCCAGAGAAGCGCAGGAACACAGCCAGCGTCTCTGCCAGACCCGCCATTTTTTTTGGGTGTGACTTCGGATTCCACCTCGTCTAATTTAGCACTTACGGCACACAAGTTATCGAGCCCCCGAGACGCAGCGTCGTTCCACTGCTCGGCCGCAAGATGTTGGATCGTGTGTAAAATCCTCGTAAAATGTCTTATTACAAACACCACGTAACACTGCGCATGTTATATATATTCAACATATTTATTATGTGTTTTACCGTCTGCATATATTCTCCTTCTTAATTTCCTGTCTTCTGAATTCTTTCTTCAGGTTTTCTATAGCGGCGACAAACGTTCTTCAGAATTCAACAGCATTGACCAGATTTGGGCTGAATTGGAAAAAGTTAAGTTGCAAATGCATGTCTTTATAACTGAGACATACCGGGAGAGACATCTGGACATACACTGATCTTTTGTCTCGTACATTGTACATAGTTACTTTATTGTCTCTTATAATTACAATAATAATAATATTTTGTATCGATACATATTGTCATTTGTTTTCTGGCTGTTGGAGCACCGCTGAAGATTTATGAAAGGATACAACACTTGGAGTATTGCGCGTGGTGGTCAACTAGTCAACTTCCCTCAACTCGTACTGTCATAAGTTAAAGTTATACTTAATGAAAAAGGATAAACGTTAAACGATATATATGCTTACTTCCGATTTTTTTTTTTTTTTGTTTCATCCAGACACATCTGCAGTTTGTGTCACGGGTCAATATTTAATATAAATTTGAGCCCAGAGAGAGAGACAAAACAGAGTGTTGAAAACCCTTTTATTTTCAACAAAAGACGGTATCAATATTATTATGAATAGGCCCTTCAGTGGCCGAGTGAAGTTTAATACAAAGTACATATATTTCAGAGTCGTCCATGCGGTCGTCGTCTGTGTGGCTACTCATCTCAAGTTCAGCGGGGCCAGATCGGGAGAAGGTGGAGGCTCCAGGGGGTCACGCTGCTCAGAGATTATGGGGCTGCGCCTCTCCGGGGTCGGGCGTGGCCTTATGGCATCCAGCTGGCGGCGATGGAGGCTCCGCGGATGATGTAGGCGCCGGTGGCGGTCAAATTACCCCCACCCCCCCCTCGTCGGCTTTCCTGTGATGTCTACCCCCGATCTCTCCAACTCCGTTTCCCACTAATCCTGTCAAATAGAGATGGAAAAATGGTGCTGACGCTGAAATTAAAATAATGTTATAAAAAAAAAAAACAGCGGCACTTTTTTCACGTTTTATCTGTCTCCTTATGAACGTGGTCTACTTCCTGGGATTGACCGTAGAGGGGGCTACGCCCGTAAGGCGCTGGGCGCCAGTCTCAGGCAGGAAGCTAAGTAAGAGTAATGCTAACCACTAGCACCTGTAGCTTCCCTATATAGGGAGCAGGCTTCGTTCGGTCCAGCCTGCTGGCATTGTCTTGGATCCCGAGGCTTAGCATCATCCTTTAACTAAGCCAATGGTTAAATTACTCTGCGTCTCAACCATGCAGTTATGGTTCTTGCCGAACGGCGGGTGTTCATGCTAAAAGACGATCTTTCCACACCCGTATGTTCGTGCGTTGCTTCCTCTAGCAATTTCCGTGACTTGCGACTCTAAATCCCCGTAGTCTAACAGTCGACGAGTTGTCGCCATCTCGCACCACTAATACACTCTTACGAATTCCATTTTGTGTTTATGAGGTTAGCTGGTCGGCTGAGTCGCTTCTACGGTCTGTCTGCATAAAGCTGAATTATTATCGTGAGTCTCCATTCATACTCACGTTATTCTGCCAGTATCTCTGGCGTTTTGTGAGAGTTAAACAATACTGTCCTTGGGCTAGCCTAGTGGGCATTGTATCCAGTTCCACCAAGCATGCACCTTTAACTTGCATCCATACATCCACACTTCCGTATTGCATGTTCAATGGTAGTTGTAAACAACTACCAGCAGGACCCGTAACAGGTCCTTGAACGGCGTCCACCCTTTCCTCACCACAGATCTGCCCAGAAGTAGAGCAGGGCCGTCCAAATGCGTCACTGTGCAGGGACACTTAAGGCGTGGCCACAAAGACACACACAGCGAGGGGTGTCCCTCGAGATGGTCACATAAAGCAGAGGAGGAACACAGTGTGGAGCCAGGCTGAGGTAATACCTCATTAAAGTCTATGCACCGATTCACCTCCTCATCACAGTTTACACAGCCCAGTGGAAGTCGGGCGGGTTCCTTTGCAGAGTGGCTGCGAAAACCCCGATCGCCAGTGGTACGTTCAACACAAAAATGTGCGCCCACACGTGCAATTGCAGGTGTTCACGTAGAACGATTCAACTGCTCCGTTGACATTTACACAACATGCTATTTATTCATTTTTTTAAAGTTATTTTTTGGGTGCAAGCACCGTTTTTCTTTTTTTTAAGAGAGAGAGATAGTCACAGGTTTAAATCAGAAACTGAAAGGGAGGCGCGCGGTGGCCGATCGGGTAGAGAGCGCGTCCCTCAGACCATAGGTCGAGCAGTGCCGCAGGTTCAAATTCCCTGTCCGGCTTTTCTGCAATGTCTCCCCCCCGACTCTTCATCCCAGTTCAGCTCTGCCACCGCGTGCCCCCTCAAGCATAAATTTTAATTTTTATTAACAGGAATTAATGTTAAAAAACACTGTAGGATCTGAATGCCCATTGCATAGTTGAGTTCACCATTGCATTGTGTGCAAGAAGACCCCATCGCTTTTCAAATATTTACTTTCTGTATCGTCACTGCACTCCCAGACAGACCGTTCCACACTGTTTGACAGTCACTTATTTTATATTATAAAATATTTCTCATCTAAATTATATTTTTGCATCACCGTTTAACAATTGATTGAACAAATACCTCCGCAAAAAAGTCAACCAAGATAAAATAACTGCTATGACAGACATAATTTGTTCATTTTCCGCATATTTCACAAGGAACGTCTCAAGTCAGATTCACAAGGAAATGTTTGTTTCTGGGAAGGGTTTGGTAAGGAGGCAATAAAGGAAGGTAATCTCCTGGGTGCGGGTCACCATCGCAGAGCCAATTAATTTACTTTAATTGCACAGCGACATAACCCCATACAACGGAGACACTTACCAGACACACACCATGCAGTACTGGACCTCGTTGTGTTGTTGTGTTGGTATATACAGCCAGCCTGGAGGTTGTTACATCTTTGCACAGTGTTTCAAATGTTGCTCACCAAACCCTGATGCTGTTTTTACACTCAATTTGACTTGGCGGCGGGGCTGTTTACGCCTCGCCAAATAGAAAGGAAAAAAAAAAAGTCAGTTATAAGTGCCCTGAAGTGACTGCGCCAGCCAATTAGCATGAACGGCTGCGGCGGCCGGCGTTCCTTTACGAATGCACATCGAATGCGCGCGCACACGCGCACGCACAGCCGCCACGCACGCCCCCCCACACGTTTGCGTGCTAATTGATCGCTATGCGGCCACTCGTTAAAGCGAGCGTTTGTGTGATGCTGCTGTAGTTACTACGCTGCTCATCTTTGCTAGAGATGTGCCATCTCGCAACAATTTGTTTGACGTGGGGAACTTTGGTGATGATTCTTCAAGAACTATTTTTTTTTTAAAGGGATTATAAGTCATACAAAATGCAGAATTGTAAAAATACACAAAAGCAGAAATGGCAAAAACTACCCAGATGTCTTACTTGGATAAAAGTAAAACACATTTATACAAAAACAATTTTTGTACTTTAAGATTGCAAAGTAGTCATCCAAATATATACTTAAGTCAACGTTTTTCAATGTATTTTTAAAAGTAAAGAGTACTAAAAAACATGAACATGAAACAATAATTTCTTAGCTTGTCTGTTACTGTAAAGGTACATATAGTACAAAATATCACATGTGTACAGTCGTGTTGTACATTATGGTGAATAACATAATAGTTATTGTAAATAGGTGTTGTTGCTGCACAGTAGTAAGAGTATAATTACACACTCTCAAAAGTAACAAGTCTGTTTTCGGAAAGTAAGGAATAAAGTGCTGATACTTGTGTTGAAAATGTACTGACTACAAGTAGAAAGGTGTCAGAAGGATAAATGCCTCAAAAAGTTCTAGTTACTTGAAAAATGTCCTTAATATTGTACCTAAGTATTTTTACTTCACTTGCCAACTCTGATCCTGAATAATTCATCTGTAATGTTTTGAAACAACAAAATTAATTTAAAAAGTGCATGAATTAAACCCAAAACTAAAAAAGTTCATATTGCACATTTTGAGTTTTTTGAGTATTATTTTTTCACACTATACATATGCACTATACAATGGGAAATTATGTACACACATTCACATCCAATGGCGATGGAGGTTGCCATGAAAGGCACCCAACCACGACCAATTTTAGGTTCAGTGTCTGATTGCACGTCTCCATTTCGACTACACTGAGTTCCGACAGCTTTATTTGGCATGGAACCGTGTCTTGCCCAAGGACACTGGTACAAGGAGAGGGTCAGAGTCGAAATTCGTACCACCAACCTTTTGGTCTTCAGCGCTTCAGTTGTTGAGCTGTCACTAAATATTATTTCTAAATTCCAACAGAGGATACAACTAATATAATTTGATAAATATGTAACCTGCCGAGCCAGAACCAATGAATCGTCCAAGCATCGTACAAGTCAATCAAATTAGTGTTATCCAGTCACAGCGCAGTAGGTGGGACGAGAGGTGTGGAGGCGTGACAACCAAACTTTGGCCACGTCTTGCGTCGCCCATACCAATCTCCGGCCACGTTTCGATTTGAATAATTTCATTGGTCAGCCTGTATACGGGCGATGCAATGTGTGAACGATTCCTTGGTTCTGGCTCATCAGGCTAATAAATATGATGAGCAACACAATAATGACCCCTTCTTAAGCATGATTTAAGCATTATTTCAACGTTAGCTAAGCGTGTTTAATCATGAGTTAACCATCATCTCTTTCTTACCAGGTGGAAAGAAGGGAGGAAGACAGAGAAAGTGAAAGTTGCAGGCTGAGTGACACCATGCGGCTGAGGACAGAGAGAGATGGAGAGAGCTGGTTCAGTGGTAAATGATTTATATTTGACGATTAAACTTTCCAAGCCTTAGTAAACCATTATCAAGATGTAAGGTACCCCTCTTTTAATCATGAGTTAACCATTATGACTTTATTATGACGAATTTAAGGATCAATTGTGCGCACGCATTTCGACTGACTCGAATCCTATGGAAGCGAATGATTTTCCCATCAGGACTCCCCTGCTTTCTCAGCCGGCGCACGGTGCCAGCCCTGCAGAGCATTTTGCACTCCCCTTGTACTAATAGAGACTTCTGCAATTAGTATTTATGCTTCCCCCAAGCGCAAATTATGATCTCACCGTCATCAGTCTTCCGTTGTTCCGGGAGCCGACTATGGGATATAT
The DNA here is from genome assembly GCA_900302395.1 of Bregmaceros cantori. NCBI lineage: Eukaryota > Metazoa > Chordata > Actinopteri > Gadiformes > Bregmacerotidae > Bregmaceros > Bregmaceros cantori. The sequence goes on along the minus strand of OMKY01052935.1, from coordinate 10,866 downwards.
GTCACACACATCGGCGCACACATTTAGCCCAGCACACACTCGCGCACTTTCCGCCACACGTGTACGTAGACAACACGCGTTCACACACACATCCTACGCCGCTAATTGGAAATGCATGTGGCCAAACATGAAGGGGAGGTGTGATTGCTGGGCTGTTTTCCAACAACACGTTAGCCTGTTTGGATGTGTCAATAAAAACAAACCACTCACGCCTTATTCCTGCTCACGTGATTGTGCCAATTAAATATTTTGATAATATTGAGCATTTTCCTGCATCTCCCGAAATAAGAGTTAGGTAAAAAAAAAAACAGTCGAAAATTAATTTCTTTTTTTCGTGTTTATTAGACAGGATTAATGAGAAATAGGGCCGAAGAGATCAGGGGTAGACATCAGGAGAGGAGAACTTGCGACACTGAGATCGCCACCACAATGCGCCATCGTCGTGGGAGGGGGTTGGCCGCAATGGTACAGCGTCTTTAGCCACTCCGCCACCTCCATGTTTAATTATTTTCATGCCAAGATTTTGACTGAAGGCATTAAATCTAATGACTGGAGTTGCATGGAATCGCCAGTGTTACCCTAGTTACTTGTCAAAAGTAATCTAACTACATATAAACATAGTCAGTGGCTGCAAGGATAATTACCATAGGCAATCGACTGCTTATATAGTCTCCTGTTATGCAATGGCTGAACAGTCATGGTACTCTCCTATCCCAGCACCTGTTGCATTCTGGGAACTCACTTTCCCATGTGTTGTGTGTGTGTGTGCACCCCCTGGAGTCATTTTACACCAATTACATAAACAATATATTTACGTCTTGTTTTGCTCTTGTTAATTGTCCATAATTACTCTTGATAATTGATTTGTCGTTAGCCTACAAAACGTAACTAATGATGCTTTCCATGGAATTGGTTCATGTGTGTGTGTGATGTGAATTTTAATGGTCGACACATGACGGATGTTTGAATCGCAGTGCACAACATATCAATACTCCATTACAAATAATGAGATACATTTATTTTGCTAAGATAATTGCTGGTTCAATCATTGTGCTGTGGCTTCAGTACTTGCGTTTGGATGGATTGGTATTGGTAGATTGTGCAGGGTGCGGTACAGTGGGAGCAAGTTAAAGCCTTGTTAAAAATGTGTCTTAAAGCAATTGAGAAAAAACACATTTTCTATTGTTTGTTGGGATTAGTATCCATTACTACCTTGAAATACATTTCTATAATGATATATTATAGCCAATGAAATACTAATACAAATATCAAGTATCCGTTATGATTCTCTGAGCAGAGTTATTGTAATGTTTAAGGATCCAAACAAGTTTTGGGTGACCACCTTTCCAGTTTCTTTCCAGTCCTCCGTTAAAGGAGTTGTGTAACCAATCCCAAATTACTGTCCTTAACTGGGAAATCAAGGTTGAAATGTAGTTAGGTAAATAGCTGCAATATTCCTTAAATCAAAATCTAAAAACTAAATCACTTTTGTGAAGTGCCTTGAGGCAGCTTCGGCTGCGATTTTGGTGCTATATAAATAACCTGTTGAGTTCTCAACTGGTTTATTGTTACATGCTTCGGTAGTGGAAACAACTAAGCATTCAACTAAGCAAGCAAAGTACAGTAATCAACATTCAAAGTGCACTGTCTCTGATTAAACCGGATGTCGACTGGTTGACAATGACGAATTTTGAGGAAATCAGATTTCATGTGACGAGTGTCCAAAGTTAACTTAGCTTTTTCCCTTGTGCAGGTTCCCAGATGGGAGAACACAGGCGGTTAGAGCTGCTGTTGATCGGCGCTAGGTGTGTCTGTGTGCTCCATGGACAACCATGAGTGCTTTCTGCGGACGAGCGGCTCGACAGTATCTGTACTTTTAAAATTATTTATTTCTCTGACAACTTGTACTCAGTAGATTTAACACACATTCATTCGTTCGTTCATTCATCAGTATTTCTACTCCTACTCTTCCCAAAATAAGAATTTGGGCAGGCTATGGTTGAAAAAAAAAAAAAAAAATTGAAAATAGTCGAAAAACAAAATGTGCGAATGGATTGCAGGTGGATATTTTTTGTCCGCCTATTTTAGATTACTTCTTTACTCGCTTTTTAAATTATCTTCTGTCAGACCATCTTGAACACTTTATTGAAAGTGGGCTTATGAAAAAAATATAAAATGTTTTAGTGTGCCGTGTGTGGAGGTGGGGAAAGAGAGTGAGGCACATACACACACAAGCATGCAGTTTAAATGAAGCAAAATGAAACGAAACTGAAAGTTATGTGTGGCAAGACAATGTCATGACGATATGCACTCGATCTCTCTCTCCCTCTAACTTGCTCTCTTCACTGCGTGCATACATGTGGAGTGTGTACGCAAATACACACTCATAGTTCAACTAAATAGAGCAGTGGAGATGGCCAGCCCTGCGATGCTGACTGTGGTAACGCAGAATGCACAGTGATCTGGAAGTGAAATTCTAACATATTTTTTGCCGTTATGTAAAGTTTGAATCCCCAAAAACGGTTTGCTTATTTTGTTGGGGTTAGGTTAGGATTAGGGTTAAGGTTAGTGTTGGGTTACGTTAAGGTTAGGGGTTATGACTAGGTTAAGGTTAAGGTTAGGACAAGGGTTAAGGTTAGGGTTAGGGTTGGGTTAGGTTAGGTTTCGGGTTAGGGTTATGTTAAGGTTAGGATTAGGGGGGGGGACACCCAGCATGCATTTCGATTAGCTGGCCTTCCAATATTGGTTAGTGTTAGGAACGGCCTTTCCAGAGAGAATAACCGTCGGAACTCAGAGTAGTCGAAATGGAGGCGTGTACCCAACTGGAGGAGTAACTTTAATCAGATTACTGGTTTGGCTGCTAAATCGGAACAACGCATTACTAAGTAACGTGTTACTGACTTTACTGGTCACGAATGTGTGTATGAGTGTATCTACCGCAGTGGGTGCCAGGTATAGAGGTATGCTGATAAAAGCAAGAGAAACAGAAGAGACTCGACAGAATGCAGGGCGTGGAGCCAAGACAGATAATAGAACCGAGAGAGAGAGAGAGTAAAAGAGAGGGAGAGAGAGAGTGGATGGACGCCGGGTGCGAGGAGGATGGAGCCGCCTGATAAGAGATTGAGAGGCGTATTATTGAGAGATAAGAGCGGCGCGAGTTCTCAGTTATTCAGCAGGCGTCACGGTCCCCTTCACATCAACGCTCCCCGGCAGCCACCTTGAGGCATATTAAACGAGCCGTCTCCGTCCCCCCGGTGGACGAGGAGGGGGAGGCCAGGAGGGTCTACTCCATAGAGACCACCTGTGGTGTGATATGGATCCTGGCAACAGCTCACCGCGCTGACTAATGGCAACACGACCCGAGTCCATCCAACAAAACGACAACAACAAAAATGCAGTGGATATGAAAGAATATCATCGGCCCATGCCTGGGGAGGGCCGGTTGGGTTGAGAACAAGCATTTTTGGGGCCAAGCTGCGGCACCTTAAGTGTTTGTCAATATTCTTATTATTTATAATATTTTTGTCACGGGTCAATTTTCACTAATGAATAATTACCCAGAGAGGAAACACAAGGTGGGTTGAACACCCTTTTATTGAGTAAAGTAAATCTCTCTTTGCATTTAGTTATGTGGAGACCCTTTAGAGGTTGGTTATGTAAGTAAAACATCCAATATCTAACTGTGGTCCATGGCGTCGTCATCCGACAAGCTACTCATCTCATGGTCAGTGTCCACCGGGGCTGGATCGGGCACAGGTGAAGGGGGGTCGCGCTGCAGTCAGATAAGACGGCACCCAGATGAGCACAAACGGCAGGAGAAGAACAGATATCCAGAGAGACTTCGTCAACGTATTGAGCTGAGGCGTAACGCGCTCAGTCAGGAAGACTGACCTGATCTGAGACTTTGGGGTCGGACGCTGCCTTAAGTAGAGGCGAACTGTTGATTGCCGCTGTGGGGCTGCTGGAGGCTCCGCGGACAATCCGTGCGGAGACGACGGTGATGTGCGGTCCGCGGACGATGCGTGTTATTGATCCAGCTGTCCCCGCTGACTTGTAACAATATTATTCTCCAGGCCATTTCTATGGCAGCCCATAGAACCTTACATAAGAAAATTCTGAAAATTGGCATACACATTTGAGTCAGTCTCAACATTACTCACAGCAAATTACAGGTCGCCAGGCCCAACTCTATAGCGCCAACAACAGGCCAAACTTGCAGACAAAGCACAACTTCTGCAAACTTTGCCAAATCTTGCAAACAAAGCACAACCTCTGAAAACTGTCAAAACCCTCCAACCACTAAGCACCCGCATCCTGCAAGTCAAAGATCAGGATTAGGATCAGGATCTCACCCAATTTTCCATCTGGGATCCTACAGGCCAGACCATGTTAAGTGTGTGGGGCTCCATTATTGTGTCTGTGGAACAGAGCAACTCTTATCGCTTCACAAGCCTCTCCACTAAGAAGGACAAAGAGAACCACTCCTGCCACTGCAATAGCAGCAATTGCAGGGGTTGCCGAGCTGCTGTCGCTAACACCTCTGCAAGCAACTCTCCAAACCACAGTCCGTGGGAAGATCACTGGAATCCAGATCAACCCTACATTTATTTTGTATATACTTCTTTTTTGTAATCTGATTACTCTGTTACTATGTAACCCAGCCCATGCACATAGCATTGGTGTCATGTGTGACATGTCTGAGACCTGAACAAGTTTTGCGTTTTCAGCAGTTTAGTCGCAACCATCTTTGTCCCATTCATTATAATGGCGGTGTGAAAAAAAATGATACGTAACAAGATCACAAGGACTTACAACCCTTCAAGGCACAGTGGCAGGTGAAAGGAGGAGAGGAAGACAGAGAAAGCCATGGGAAGATAACATCCAAGAATGGACAAGTTGCAGGCTGAGGGACACCATGCGAATGGCCGAGGACAGAGAGAGAAAGATGGAGAGAGCTGGTTGTAAAGTCTTCAGTGGCGCCCTAACGATCAGCCAGACTACGGGAGTGATGATGATGATGATGATGAAAGAAGAGAGAGGATACAGTGATGATATGCAAAAAGAGGAAAACAACATTTTTAACTGGAAACAATGCCAGACCTTGGAGATGTTCCTAGTCGGGAAGGTATTCCACGGGGGGGGGGGGAAGGTATTCTGTCTGAGGAATATTCCGGCCTGTTGGGCGCATCCAATTGCAGCAGGTTGGTAAATCAACTAATTGTCTAATTGGACATCTGGGAAATCTGTGTGTGTGTTAGCGGCGCGATGGCAAGCACTGTATTCTACAGGGAGGCTAAGATTTGATTAGCTTGTATTGCAGGGGTGGAGGGAGTGATGGATTCAGCCAATCGGCTTGGGTTGAAAGAGAGGACAGGCCTCGCTGTCATTTCCGCAGCACGCCCACGGCTTAATCGGAGCTCGTTGTTGCGTAGCACAATCATTTCCAACTGGGGAAAACCAAAGGAGAAAACCTACGCCAAGGCTCATATAACCCCTGAAATGGGTCATTCTCTGCATGTCTAAATTCTCACATTAGCCCATAAACCAGAAATGAACCAAGTAGGCGTGCAAACGCCGCTGCCGGCCACCACTTCGGCCCATGAGGGTAGTTTAGTCGAACAAGAGTAAAAGACAAAAGAAAGGAAATAATTGATAACGTTTACATAGAGTTGAAACGATTACTCAAGCAATTGTGATTAATCGACTAGAAAAAATAATCGACTGTAAATGTCTGGCCTCGATTAACTATTTTGGGATACTACTACAGCTACTGTTTCAATCACAAAATTACTTTATTTTATTTTTTATTGATTTACTTTTCTTTTAATTTCATCTTTTATGAGAGGAAATATTGTTGTTATATAATTAATAATAACATATTGAATTAAATGTTTATATAAATATAATTATATAAATAAATATAATACATTTATTTTTATTCTCTTATCAAAGATAATCCACAAAATGATGTAGTATATCTTTGAGCATAGCATTTTTATTGATTTGATTTTTGACTTGGCTTGCTAATATTCATAAACATTTTTTTTTACTGACTGGTAATGTGTACAAGCGAGCTATGAGTGTAGTGGTACAACTATGAGTATGCAGTCGGCACCAACTGCTAAAGGGGATATCCCCGAACTGCTATGGAAGCACCAGTATCGCCCCATAAATATTATATATTAATATTTCTATGGGAGGGTGCGGGGGAATTTATGTCAGAACGCGGATCCGTCAGAACGCAGGCGTGCACCCTTCTATAAGACATTCTTGGCCATCTTGAATAAATGTGTTGGCCTCCAATACATTCATGGGACAAATCCATCCGCCACGTCAGAAATTATGGACTAAACAAAAACTAGACCAAAATCGTATCAGTTTATGAGCCTACCCGAGGAGAACATTAACACACTGAATCGGGAAAAATCTGTCTGTTCAAGTTATTGCGTTAACACAAAGGATCTGCCGCAGCGGCGGACACGATGCCGTTCCGGGGGATATAATTTGTTGAGAGGACTGTGAGCCCAGCAGATAGTTGTGTAAGTTAGCTGTATTATTTTTATTGTGTGTGTGTGAGTATAGTGGGGGTCGTTTCCAGGGTAAGCGGGTGTTGGTGCGATATTGTTGCATTTACATGCATAATTGCCACCAACTCTGCTCTCCTGGCCTGCCCGAACCCAGCCCCCCTCCCACACACCCGACTATCCCCATCGTCAAAGACCAAAGTCCCGTTCCATTCGTTAGCTAGTCTACCTCCCATGGTCCCAGCTCCTCATCACTCCATATTAGCTCTGACTCTAATGACTTCACAGCATCGCAGAGTTCTTAGCCAGGCCGTTCCGGGCGCATACTTGCGGGCAGAGCTCTGGTTAAAATGGAAACATGCTGTTGCCACCACCCGCATCCATTCCCACCTCCTCCACACAAACACGACCCGGGCTCTCGCAGCAGCAACCGTCATTCATGCATACACACGCGTACACAGGCACACACGCGAATACAGGCGTGCGCACACACGTACGCATGCACACAGACACACACATGTACGCACACACACACACACACACAAGAACGCACATACTCACACAAGTGCACACACCCGAAAACAGGCGCACACACGTACACAGGCACACAGGCATTCACAGGCACACAAACACACAGGTACATACTGGTAGTAACAGACTGCATGTAATGAGATTGCAGTAAATCATTACAAAAATAATTTAAGCTAATACTGACAACTACATTTTTTTATTTAAAGTTATTTTTCAGCGTAAGTGCCATTCTCCATTTTATTGGATAGGATTAGTATGAAAGAGGGACGAGAGAGACCGGGAAAAGACAATGAAATGTTGGCGATGTGATGCTGCCCATACCTGTGAACGATGTCACAGGCACATAGGCCTTGATGCAGGTGCCTTACCGAGTGCGCCATATAGCCAGAACACAACTACATTTTAAAATGCAATATAACAGCATCATTATCTACCTACACTATATCCGCTCGTAGCAGACTGTGCACCAACATGGGTCGTCCTTCACCAGAGGCGCCGATTCAGTGTTGCTCTGTTTAGGGTCGGTAGATTGAGTCCTGACCATTCTGCCATGAAGGTTCTGCAAAGATGAAAAAAAAATGTTTTTCACAGAAAGTTAAGATCGTCTTCTTTTATATTACAAGCGATGTATATGTTTATATATAGTGTAATGAATGCAGCGCGGTGCATTCTGGGCCGCCACCGTTGGTGACCGGGCATGTCCTACACGCCCCCATATGAAGAGTCAGAACGAAGAAGGACTGTATTCAGTTCGCAGTCTCCCTTAGAGGCGTGGGGTCGTATCCCACTTCTGACACCAGTGTAACACAAGCGCCCCCTTGTGGAGGAGCTGGAGAATAGAGGAACTCGGATCGACAATAACTGAGCCCAAACTTCGTTCTGACTCTTTATATGGGGCCGTGTAGGACATGCCCAGTCGGCAATGGTGGCGGCCCAGAATGCACCGCGCTGCATTCATTACACTAGCAAGCAATGTTGGAAAAGTGGCAACAGCTTCTGGAAAATGCAGGACTCTGTATCAGAAGAAGCAAAACACTAATACAATATTTTGTTCCTCAAAGTATCTGTCGAAACACGGCCCTGTCCCACAGGTCTCCGCCAGTCTGATCTAAAACGTATTTCACATCAAAGTTTACGCTCAGAATGAAAGCAGAACTGGTACTGAGAATTGCTTGTCACGACATCACAAAGAGCATCAGGATTTCTTTACCGTGAATGTCACATGACTGGCATTTTGCTTTTATATTACAAGCTATGCATATGTTTAGATATAGCAAGCAGGGGTCCGCGTTGGCCGAGTGTTTATGGACACCGCACCTAACGTGACCCCATTCATGTTAGTGGGGTCTACCGCAGCGCCCGCAGTGTCCCTGATCTCTTCAACCCAGTTTCCGACTAATCCTATCCAATAAAGATGAAAAAAATAATTGAAAAAAAAAAGAGCAAGCAAAAGTGGCAACAGCTTCGGGAAAAAGCAGGTCTTTTTTACACTAAAAGGGTGTAGCAAAGTCGTGTTGCCGATGCGTGAACAATGCGCTAGATGTGCGATGCGTGGACGATGCGTTGGTTCTGTGTCGCCAGGCTAGAAGCATGGGGGGAGTTTTTTTTAATACCGCGACAATACCGGTTACCGCAATAATTTTGGTCACAATAACCGTGACCGTAAAATTTCATACCGTGACACCCCTACAACTAATCGTCCACGCATCGCACACGATTATCAGGTGTTTGACAACCGGCCAATCAGAAGCAATTTAAGGCGGTTCTCTTTGCGAGTTGAGATATGGGCGGAGTTTGGTACGTCAGTTGAGTCAAGCGTCATGCCCACGTCACTTGCTCCGCCTACTGTACTGTGATTGGATAACTTTTTAAAAATTTTAAAATAATAATAATACTCCTCCCCCACTCCACGACACGCCACATCCTATTTTGACATGCTCAAAACCAGACCCAATGTTGTTGTTCCAGTCGCGTGCAATGCATGGACGATGCTAGTTTCCAGCAAGTTGCTAGTTCCCAGCATTGTTTGCTAGGAACTAGCAAACAATGGCAGCTGACTGGAGTTCAATTTGTTTTGTTTGTTTGTTTGTTTGTTGTAGAATGCAAAATAAACTGAAGGGAAAGGTTTACAAAATTATTGCGTGACCAGCAATGTTTATGGCAGTGAATTCTGGGCGACAACAACAAGCAAGATGAAAGAAAAACGGACCAAATCAGAACCAAAAAATGAAGGGCAAGGATGAAAGTATGAAACAGGACAAAATACGAGAAAACGGGGAGGATGAGGTGGTTTGGCCACGTACAGAGGAAGACGCCGGACCATGTATGCAGAATTGTACAAGAAATACGAGCACCAACAAAGAAAAAGCAAGGAAGACACAGGAAAAGGTAAACTGACACAATAAAAATGATGACCTGAAGCAACTTGGAGTGGAGTCGAGGCTTAACTGGCCATCAGCAAGTCACGATGGAAAGAGTGAGAGTATGTTTAGATATAATTAGTACAGAATGTTAGTAGGACTTTCGAACATTATTGGCACTTGCATGAAAAACCGTTGCCACTGAATAAAATGAATAATTTAAATTTAATTTTCACACATCTTAATTTCAATGTGTAATTTGCTCCATTGACTTCCAGTCACATTTTTTTGTCATTTATTGTTGCAACCCATGCCATCCATCGAAACATGCATTCCCGCTCTGCACGGGTAATGCCACTCCCCGCGGAGGCAGGTGTAGCATTCCTAAGCACATACAGCTGGTACATCTCACTCTTAATTTACCCCCCACACACACCCGGGCCAGGGGACGGAGATATGAGTACGTATCCAGCAATTGGATCAGGCTGTCCAAATAAGGCAACTATGCCAAGCTTTTAGGAACAACATCTGAGGGTCCGCAATCCGCCGTCTCCCCCGCATGCTGTAACTTTACCTCGGACCATTCACTACTTAGCCTGGCAAGCCAGAAGCAACTAACCAACACATCACATGCGGCTAGAACGAGCACACACACCCCATAGGTGTTGCAATTTGTGTTCTTCACAAAGTGCCCTCCATTTCGTGCACTTTGTGAAGTACATGAAAAGTGTGTGAATTTTCAGCAGAGAAGTGCTATTCCAAATTGAATACTCTGTGGCAAACTAAATGGAACTAGCAGTAGCGTGATGTCACCCCACTCCCGTCAATATCACCTACACTAAAAAGTAAACTAGCAGGGCTGCTGCAAGGTGATGCTTGACTTGTTGCAGCAGACATTTTGGTGGTATCATCGTGGTCAGACGAACAGGCAGTGAGCGATATTTGCTTAACATTGTCGATTTAAAAGTCTTTGTCATGGGTGGCGCTCCGGTGCCACTTGCTGTTACCCGAGACTTGCGGCTAGAGGGCGCTAGGTCCTTAAGGCGCTGGGCGCCGTCTCGGGCGGAAGCCACGAAGTAGAGTGCTAATGCTAACAGCTGTGGCTTCCCTATTTAGCCAGCGAGTCGATGCCGATTCGACGTGCTGGCATTTTCATGGATACCTTGAGGCTGAGTATTCGTTTACGGATCTCTAGTTAACTACTCCGCCTCTTACCCATGCGGTTATGGGTTTCTGCCGGCAGGCGGGAGTTTATATGGCATTACGATCGTTCCTCCCGTCTGTTTTGTGCGTAGCAATCTCTGGCAGCTAGCCTATAACTTGCGACTCAAACCTTCCGTAGTTCCCATCTCCGGGGACCGGTTAGCATATGATTATATCACCCGGTGAGTCGTGGTCAGTTTGTACCACGGATATACTCGTACGATACCATCTGGTGTATATGACGCTAG
>OMKY01052933.1:0-11817 GCA_900302395.1 Bregmaceros cantori | reverse complement strand
AAAATTAAGATATATATATTTTTAATGTATTTATTTATTTATTTGAGAGAATGCCATTGGCATTCTTTCTCTCTTTTCAATGTACCTCTCCAACTACCTTTCTCTCCGCCGCGCTCTCACCCCTCTCTCGGTCTACCCTTCTCTCTCTCTCAATCTACCTTTCTCTAGCTCTCTCTCTCTACCTTTCTCTCTTTTTCTGTCGCTCCCTCTCTCTTCCAATCTACTCGTTCTCGCCCTCTCTCTCTCTCTCTCAATCTACCTTTCTCACATGCTCCATCTTTCCCTGTCACTCTTGAAAAATCTGAATTGAATTGGGAATAAAGGTTTAAAAAAATACAAATTTGGCATTTCATTTTTTAGCAAAATCATACAGTGGTGTGTGATGACAATTGTACAGTAATGCATTTGATACGTTTCAGATGAATTGGTTCCCATTTCATTCATTTCAAATGTTGGCTTGGAAACATGGAACTTTACAAGTAGCAGGGTGTGGTGGTATCGCAGCACCACAGGGTCTCATGACTGGAGTGGAGCGGGGAGACAGAGGCTGTTTCTCAATTCAGCTCTGCCGGCGTCGCGGGAACACGCAGTAGCAGTCCCATTGATGGGTCGCCCGAAAACAATCTATACCAAACATGGCTGTGACATGGTTTACTCAATTCAAAGCGCCACTGGGTGGGATCATGAGGCGCTGCACTATAAAAATACTTTTTATGAATATAATACAATGCAGCATTATACTTTGTACCTAGTAAATGGATATGAAACAATATGTTATAAAATTAAGCATTAAGGTGATGATTGCAGCATGGTAGTAGTATGTGTGTGTGCGTGTGTGTGTGTCTGCATCTGTACATCCAAGATGTCCTCTGTAAGCTACATTAAGTCATGCCATGTAGACCTTTATTTATGATTTTGGCCTTTTTTTCTTCATATTTCAATGTAGTGCATGATTATCTAATTTAGTTTCAGATTGTGCCTACTACATAATTGCACTACAGGTAACTTTATATTAAAGTATGATGACCGTTGATCTAATGTAATAATAACCTACAGTGCATATACGACCCAGAAGTAGGACTGCACACACGGCAGCTGAATTGGGAAACGGCCAGAGTCAAGGCATGACAGAGACAAAGACAGAGACAGAGACAGAGACAGAGATCATGCCTGCATAATGACTTATTTTGAATAGTATTCCTTTTTTGGAAAACTAACGGCGTTACACTACTCGTTACCCAAAAAAAGTAATATTACGTAACATAATTGTGTGTCTATCTGTGTCTCTTTGTGTGTCTTTTTGTGTGTGTGCGTGTCTCTGTCAGCAAACTGTGTGTGTGTGTGCATCTGTCTGTGTGTCTGCCTGTGTTTGTCCGTGAGTCTGTGTGTGTAACTGGCAGAAGTAGCCAGTCCTTGTGAAGCACCAGGCATCCTGCCCTGTTCCCAGACACCATGACCTCATTCTAACACTTGCAGTGTCTCCCTCTCTCTCTACCTCCCTCTCTCTCTCTCTCTTTCAATGTGCCTCCCTCTCTCTCTCCGTCTCTCGCTCTCTCCATCTACCTTTCTCACTCGCCCTCTCTTTCTCTGTCAATCTCTCTCAATCTACCATTCCCCCCTCGCTCTCAATCTATATTTCTCTCTCTCAACCCATCTCTCAATCCGTATCTCCCTCACAACCTACCTTGCTCTCTCTCTCTCTTAATCTACCTTTCTCTCCACCATCCTCTCTCTCCTCTCTCTTTTAATCTACCCGCTTTCTCACTCTCTCTCTCTCTTCGTCTTCCTTGGATTTTGCCGCTCTCTCTCTCCCCTCGCTCTCAATGTACTTCTCTCTCTTGCTCCCATCTATCCCTCAATCTACCTTTCTCACTCAATCTTTCCCTGTCTCTCTCTCTCTCTCTCTCAATCCACCCTCTCTCTCGCTCTCTCTCCATCAATCTCTCTCTCTCCCTTTTCTCTCTCCCTCTCACAGACTCTTTCTACCAGTCACCTTCTAGCTTTCTATTCATTCATGCCCCAGGGGAAATAGCATTTTGTTGTTTCAGCATTTCCTCTCATTCATAGCAGCGAGAGGAGGCATCTACATGTCCTGACTATACAGTTTCATTGACAGAGTTAGCTGTAGCGCTGCAAGGAACGATTATTTCAATAGTCTATTAGATGCCGATTATTAAAATGATTAATCGACTATTCTGTTGGATAGTTTTCTTTCAAGATATCCCCAAAATATTCATAGTGACTCAGGAATTAATCTTGTCCAATTGAAATGTAGTCAATTTTGGTTCCTATATCATGTTTTTGCCAATAATGTTGAAAAATAACTACCCATATTTTGGATTTTAAGAAAATTAATATTACATTTGTGTAGACCAATAGGTGGTGGCATCAGCAAAAAAACTGCAGACAACAACAATGAGTCAATTCCTTAGCGATTAATCGATTATTGCATTAGTTGTCGATTAATTGACCAATCGTTGCACCCAAAGTTAGCTGTAAGGTAAAAAGCACAGAACGCTTCTGCAATATACAGAAACATATCGTACATGACATCTATTACTTTTCTTATTCCGAAGGAACTGTTAGATTTTACTAAAAACGGCAACAGCATTCTAGCTACAGCTACTGCGGCCACCCAGTCTACTGCTAAAATTAATTGAATTCATTTATTTCGCTAACTTCAGTAGAGAAAAATGCATGATTTGGTGTAAACGACAGTAGCTGGAGAGTCTTCCATAGCTTAATAAATGTATTTCTTAGCATTTTATGGGACAAATTAAGCCCATATCACCAATACATGTCTATGTATTCCGAGTGGTGTTCATCCCAGCCTTCAGTCTTCCCCGGGAGCAACTAACACTAGGGACTTTGCATTACATGTCACCGATTTACATATACACGCTTTGCTATAGACAAGTTCAGCGGGTAGTTCCGGATACATTTCTAGGCTGAACATAACTTCCGGTGTCATTTATTTCAGCGTGACTTTGGCTATTTTTCAACATGTCTATTCAGTGGGAGCACATACCTACAGTGTTGCTTAAAAATGATGGTGGTAACTTGTGCTGTGTCATTCCACACCAAAATGTTCTATTGTGGATCTGTGCCCCACAAATGCATGATTCAATAATCGTCTGTGCAACCCGTTCCATTTACTCATTCTTGTCAGAGTTACTAGTGGAAGCAGCCATCCCATTGGTCCAGAAGAACATACGACCACATCGATGAGTAACTTCAAGTCGGATTTTGACTGTATTTCATCAATATTTATGCAAAATGGTGAGCGAAGTGGGGAGGATAATGTGTAATTGGTCAGACAGTGAGCTGCAGTGGCCGGGTTTTGAACCGGTGTGGGTTTTCAGCCACTTTGGTCCACTACAATGACTTTACACAGACAGCTATACAGACACTGGAACTGCGTTTCTGACGGTGGGACAAAATGTCAGCCTCCTGTGTTGGGCGGTAAACTCGTCTACAGTCAGTCACCCAGCAGGTGAACAAAGCCAACGCTGGCTGTCAAGAACGAGCAATGGGAGCACTGCGGCGTCTGCAGAGCTCGACGTTCAAGGACATGGCTCCGAGGCACGCCGAATATAAACCCACCTTGTTGTTCACCGTGTTCTGTGTTTTATGTACACACCGTCATCTGGAGCATGTGCCTGGCCCGCGTTTGTTTGTATGGGCGTGTGTGTGTGTGTGTGCGTGTGTCACACACAGCCACTGAACAGGCTCAACAGCACAACTATTGAGCAAGTGCAACTGACAACGTCCCCCCCCAACCTCCGCCCCGCTCCCTCCACATCGTACTCCTCCTCCTACCTCACGCTCACACTCCCATCTCGCCTACTTCCCCATCCACTAGAGCTGCAATGATTAAGTCGATTAATCGTTGACTAATCGATTATAAAAAGTAAATCGGCAACTAATTTAAATAATCGATAATCGCCATGGAATTCATTCATTGTTAATTTCAACAGTTCTCTGTTGACATTACCTCCTATTGGACCATGCAAATTTTTATTATTTGATTAATTTCTGACAATAAGAAATATTAAAATGGAGATTATTGATTATTGATGCTTGTTGTGAATATGTATATATTGGATATTTTTCAGAAGAAAAAATATCTAATAGATTCATCGACTAATCGCTTCAATAATCGACAACTAATCAACTCTTGAAACCTCTCGAATCGTTAGTTGCAGCCCTACCTTCCACACAACCTCACAATAACAAAGCAAAACAAAACACCTACATATGACAAATCAACACTAGGCGTGTATCGATTAGTTCGACTAATCGCTACATGATTAATTACGATTGATTGGATGCAGTAATTAATCGATTATAAAATTAGCCGGCACGGGGAGAACTCGCTAGGCTGCCCGTAACTGTGAACTAAGCCATAGGTGCTATACATGTGCAGGATGCGGGTGTCTTACCGACTGCGCCACAGAACCAGCACTATTAAACCTTTATTGAAGAAGGTCCCAACGAGGTATAAAACGTCTTCAAGGCCCATACATCGTCTTGTGCTACCTACTAAGAATGTTATTGCATGCTTATGTGTCACATTTGTTTATTGTTAGTTATTTTTTTATTACTGTGTTACTAGTGTGTTATGATCCCCCGGAGGGCCTACTGAGCGCAATCCAAATTCCATGCGTGTATTCTGCCTGCATGTGCAACATGATAAAGTATGTGATGAATAATGAATAAAGTTGATTCTGATTCTAGTAAAATAATTGTAAATTTCGGGGCTAGCCCCCTGCCGCAGTGGATAAGACTGCTGCTTCATTCCAGCCCCATACACGGTCTTGTTGCTGTGCCTTAGGTCAGCACATGCAGCGCTGTGAGATCGCGTCACCCCAGTCATATACCCCTCCCACTCTCGCACCCTCCCCCCCTTAACACCAATGAGAAAATATGAGAAAATAGAGTGATTGCGCCGAAATAAAATAAAGACAAAGTTAGTTAGTTTCAGCACACACAGGGTGTGAAGTTAGAGCTCCATTGTGTCACACGCTGCATGTTTACTATAGCTGCTGTACAACCGAATCGCGATGACGAACAATAAAACATTTATTGGGCCATTAGCCGAGTGGCTTTGGAATGGATCAGCGCTTTATAATTAGCAAACGAAAGAGCGAGAGAGAACAGAAGACAGTGTGAGGGAAACAGACAAAGAACATTATCCGTACATTTGCAATAAGTGCGGATGGCGAAATAGCAAAAAGCTGCAAAAAGGGGCCTTTTTTGCAGCTTTTTGCCATTTCCTAAAGTCAGTTGCATAAGGTGGGACAGAGAAATCTAGTGTTGAACGGTTGAACTTGATCGGTTGCAGCCCTAGACGGCAACTAACAATTGCAATCTAGGCCCAGACTAGAATCAGAAATACTTTATCGATCCCAATTAGGAAATAACGTTCATTCAGCAGTCCCAGCTCACAGTCAGTAGGAATGGTAGTAATACAGCAGACAAGTAGATAGGTAATGAGCAAAACACTATCAAAAGGGAAGATTGGAAGCATGCAATTTCCAATTTACAGAGCATTCAAAAAGAGCAGTATGTACTAATATAATAACTAATATACATGCACAATTGTATAATATACACCTGTACATTATTGCTTGTCATTCACAGGCCACTTGCAGAATAAAGTCAGTCAATTACTGAACTCATGGGTAGGTGTCTGATACGAGTTATCGAAGCGTTATAAAGTCTGATAGCTGGTCGCAGGAATGATTTCCAGTGGCGCTCTGTGCTGCAGTTTGGGACAATGAATCTGTCACTGAAACTACTTTTGAATGGACATCAGAACAGAGTGAAGAGGGTGTGTACTAGTTTCTAGATTTCTAGTGACTAGTTGGTGTTAGCTTCTACCCCGAGAGACAAGTATTGTTTGGGAGCAGAGACCGGTAGGCGCCGTGCTGACATTCATTCTGATGGAATCTGGCCGGTGGAACCGTTGAAGCAAACAACGGCGCTGCCGTGATGTTCACACGCCAAAAATAGATGTTTGGTAGGATGGCTGTACAATTAATAGTTTTTCAATCCAAATCGGATAATTTCAAGGTTGTTGGGGTTTTTTTTTCATGTAAATTGTCATAATTTTCATGTCGATTTATATATCAATTTCAATCAGCAACACTCCCATCTCACCTACTTCCCCATCCACTAGAGCTGCAATGATTAAGTCGATTAATCGTTGACTAATCGATTATAATAAGTAAATCAGCAACTAATTTAAATAATCGATAATCGCCATGGAATTCATTAATTGTTAATATCAACAGTTCTCTGTTGACATTACCTCCTATTGGACCATGCAAATTTTTATTATTTGATTAATTTCTGACAATAAGAAATATATTAAAATGGAGATTATTGATTAAAAAAAACATGAATATGAAGAAGCTGTTTAAGAATAACCAAATTTGACTATTTAAAATTGAAAATATTAACATTGTGTAATTGTTGCTTGTTGTGAATATGTGTATATTGGATATTATTCAGAAGAAAAAATATCTAACAGATTCATCGACTAATCGCTACATGATTAATTACGATTGATTGGATGCAGTAATTAATCGATTATACAATTAGCCGGCAATTAGCAACATCACTATGAATCACTTCATTTTGTTGGTTAGCTAAGTAAACTTAATATGTGAACATTTCTTCAAAAACGTGCACACAGTAGCCCGGGTATGCTATGCCACAACAACAAAAAATGAAAATAAAAAAAATTAAAGATATTTTTGGCTGCAAGCGCGTTTCTCATTCTTTATTTGAGTGATAGTGAGAGCGAGACATCAAAAGGTTATTATTGCTAATTTAATAATAATTAACGTTTCATGCTCATAATAATTAACACTAAAAATCGTTCACATTTTAAAGGACTATTAAACGTATTAATCATCAGTAAATATCCAGCCGATTAGTCGTTTCAATAATCGACTATTGAAATCATAGTTAGTTGCAGACTTAATGCAAACTTTTTCACAAATAAAAAAGTTGGCGCAACAAAAAAAACAATACTCAACGTGATCCATCTTTACCTTGGCCACAAGTTTAATGAATGTTCATTAACCCGTGTCAAAATCAAATTTGCCCCCGTTGCCGTGTCCAGCAGGAGCCGAGATTACCTTACCTTGACCTCTGCAGCTCCATCGCTCCTTCCAGGACTCCCCCGGAGCCCCGGGAGTAAGCGGAAGGCAGGACGCCCTGTGTGTAGGTCTGCAGCCTGCCTCGGGTCGCGGGAGGTACCGCAGAAAAGGGGGAGTTGAGCGCAGAGTGCGGGCCGAACGCGTCCCCGTCCGACTCTCCACCAAGCTGGCTGGCCCGGTTGTGGGCGATAGCAAGCGCCTGGGCAGCGGTGGTGCCCCCCGCCGTGGGTGCTGCTGCAGCTGCAGCCGCCCCTGGACCTACAGACACGGCTCCAGCAGCAGCAGCAGCAGCAGCCGTGACATGCATGGAGCGCTCCGCGGGGGAACCGAGGCTGGGTCTAATAGTCCTTGCCTCCACCGAGCCGTCTTCCCCGTCGGCTGCGGCGCCGCCGTGCTCGCTGTCGGTGCACGGCTCGTCCTGCACCGGTCGTCCATCCAGCGAGATGTGGCTGAGGAAGGATAGCGCTGCCTGCCGCCTCCGCGGATCCATGCGTCTCCGAGCGCCGCCACCGCCGGGTTCCGAGCCCCCTCCTCCCAGCAGCTTGGCCTGTAGCGGCCCGCTGCTGCTGGTAGCGGCCATGGCCATGCTTGTACGCTCGTACTCCCCCGGTACCGATGCTTGGTGTCCGCCTCGGTGGTCTGCAGTCTACCGTGACGGTGCCATCTCGGACGGGCTGGAACAGACCGATCGCTGCTGTTGTATTGCTGTCAGTTGTATGTGCGCGCAAAATGTGTCTGCACTCGGCAGCACCTATTGATGTGTCGTTCGCCGCAATTCTCGTGCATATCGTCAGCCTCGCCACGCAATTAGGGTTAGGAAGGTTACTCTTCACACACTTGATCTCCTACAGTTCCAAGTTATTGTAATCCCATTACATTTTAAAAGTGATGAAACGATTACATTCCATTACTTTTAGATTATTTTAAAATGCAATCCTGATACAATAAGTCAGGATTGCATTAATTCCAAACATGTTAAGATTCAAGATGAATTTTAATTCGCCATATTGCATGTACATGACAGCAGTACACACACGTGGAATTTTAGTTGGGCATGAAACAACCCTCTCAAGAACAGAGGTAATCAACAGGTAATGAACAAGGTCAACACAAAAAAGTACATGAGTTATAAAGTGGCATTGCCATAGAATCAGCACATGTAACACCTAAAGCATGCTACCCCGGGCATTCAGTAGCATCACTGCACGTGGGAAGAAACTTCCTTTTTGTGCAAAAAGTGGAAAATGGAAGCCTCTGAAAGGGATTTTGCTGCATGCACATTTACAAGTTGGCCAACAATGTCCTCGGAACGACTGTGAAAGTGGATGTAATCCTTTATTTCCAGCGAATGTAACTGTAATCCAGATTACATATTTGTAAAATAGAATTGTAAGGGACTACAGTTACACATTTTTGTAATCAGATTACTGTAATCTCAAACACATGGAATTAGGATTCGGACACAGTAGACAATCCGGTGAACACGTAGTAATAATAATAATAATAATACAACTTTGAGCAGACTACCACATTCAAAGATGGCTGCTACCAAGTCGAACTGCCGTGGCGAAATGACATGGATAAACTTCCAGACAACTTTAGAGTTGCTAAGAAATGATTTGAGGGACTGAGACTCAAAACAGATACAGATACAATGATGTTGTTGAAGACCACCTACAGCAGGGCAAATGTGAGGAAGTACCAAAGAGTGCAACAGTGACACAATCGCAGAACGTGCAATGCTACATGCCACACCATGCTGTGCTACGGGAAGACAACGCAACAACAAAACTCAGATTGGTGTTCGTCCTTAACTGACAGTTTTCTGACGGGACCCAATCTGAACCCTAACCTGCTACATGTGCTGATTCAATTCATGCTCCATGAGATTGCATTAAAGGGATAGTTTTTTTTTTTTTTACATGAATCTATATGGCATCAACTAGACGAGTGACGAGCATTCTCTGACTTACCCCCAACAATGTCCGGTGTCCAGTTTAGGTCCAGAGGAAAGTATTTTCACATGTTGTTGGGGACACATAAATAATGTGTTTTTCTTCCCCAAAAAGTATGAGTGTAAAAGAGTGATTTATTTACCAAAAAAAAATTAAATCACATGTCATTATAACGCGAGCACTACTTTATGTGTCGTTCGGTAGAAGTCTGTCCACTTGTGTGTACGTGACACCGCACGCTGCCCGCCATCTGCCCGCAGAGGATCATCTTTCCTACAAATAGTTCTTGCCAAAAAAGACAAGGATGCGGTTCGATTTCTGTGGATGCATGAACCTCTCACATAACAGAACAAAAATGAGCTGCACATCATGAGAATGAGTTGGGAATCATCAGTAGTCTGTCTGACCATTGGGACGCCACTGAAGACTTTGCAACCATCTCTCTTTCCATCTCTCTCAGCAACTTGTCCACTCTTGTATGTTATCTTCCCATCACTTTCTCTGTCTTCCTCTCTTCCTTCCACCTGGCACTGTGTCTTGAAAGATTGTCTTTGAGTGTCCTTTGGATCTCGTGACATGTCCGTACCATTTAAGTTTTCGTTTTTTTCACCGTGGTTAGTAGATCTTCATATGGTCAAAATGGCTTGTTTTATTCTGGCTTTCACTTCTTTATTGGTGATGTGTTCTCTAAATGTGATGCAGAGGACCCTGCAGATACATCCCTGTGACCTGAATTCTTCTCTCTAGTTTTGCCGTTAGCGTCCATGTCTCACAAGCGTACAGAAAGATTGACATCACGAGTCACTGCATCAGTCTGATCTTCGAGCTGGTGTAAATCTTCTTGTCTTGTCAAATTGTCCTTAACACAACAAACTTTCCTTTTTCAGTAGGATAATGAAACAAAAAGTTACACCTGTTATATGTTTAGGTTCAGGAAAGATGGGGCAGTTAATTCTGCCCCACATTGTGCATTGGACAAAATCAAATTAATTAATTAATTAATTATTAATTAAATCACACTTAATTAACGTGTACCTACCGTGTATGCGTCAAATAAAGTCAACTGAATTGAATCGTTCAAACGACGAGTTCGCCCATCATTGATGTCCGCAGCCTGGACCGTCCACGCGCTCAAGCGGGCGGAAAACAGTCCGGGTCACGTGTGTTGGTGTTGTGACAGTGCAGGCAGAAATGAGAACCGCCCGTTGCTTTTTTTCTTGTTGTTTCTTTGCCAGTCGGCTTCAGGATCGACACTGTAGCCTACTGGCCCACTAGAGGTACTGCAGCATGCACGCCCATGATCATTATTCAAACTTCAAATTTTGTCAAGTCAAGAAATGCATTGCCATTTAAACAAGTTGATAGGAATGTGTTGGTTCATACTCAACATGTACAGGCCTTACATAAATACAAGGCAACGTGGCACAGTACCATGACATAACATATGACAAAGAAAGTGCAAGAGCCAGCAGCAGGAAAGTGCATACAGTTGTTTAAAAATACTATGTGCTTAGATGAGGCTGTATATACACATCAGATCAACAGTATATTAGCAAGTTCAAGTGTCTAATAGTAGCTACGAGGTAGGTGCTGTTTTTAAAGTGAGATGTTGAGCTTTTAATACTTCTATGTCTTGTGCCTGATGGGAGGAGACTGAAGAGGTGGTGTGCGGGCTGGGACTTGTCTGCCATCATTTTTTTTAGCTTTCCTAATTACTCAAACAGTGGAGCAAGTGTGGGAAGGATGCATCCATTGATTTTGGAAGCACTCCAAACTCAAAGGTACCAATGACGGCAACATCCTAGTTATAAGCCAGGTCAAAGAGATGTGTCCTGAGCTTCTTTTTAAAAACATCAACAGTCTCCATGGCCCTGAGACTCTCCCGTAGTCAAGGGCCATAGAAGGTGAATGCGGCCTCTCCATGCGATTTGGAATTAACTCGTGGAACTACTAAGAGCTCTGTGCCGGTGGACCTCAGCTTCTGCGATGGCTGATTGGGGGCAAGTTTGTTAACACATTTGAAAGCGAGTAGAATTATTTTAAAGGACTTATCCTTAGCCGTTGTATTACTGAACCAGACACACATAGAGAAGATCAGAACACTCTTGATAGTGGCTCTGTAGAAGTGAGTCATAGCTGTTTGTCCCACCGTTTGTAAAGGCACTTCTGGTGTCTGTTTGTATAAAGTCATGGTCTATACATATTTTTCACTGTGAAAAAACTAATAGGATGAAGCAAAATGCTTATTTACTCCTACCGCCTTATTTGCTAATCATAATGAATAATTATATTCATGACCATTCATATTATTAATCATAATATGATGCAAACTATATTTATATCCAAAACGGCATATTACAATAACCTTACATATGCCTACGTGCGTACATACACACCCTTATTTGTATTTACATATGTCTACACCCATACGCAACTAACATTACTATTTTACACCCACTGTCCCTTCTGTAACCCTCTATGATTTTGTTATTATAGTCCTTTTAAGCTGTGTAATGCTGGTGCGTTTTTGGAGTTCTAAATCCAATGTGTTCCATAAAATTACATTGCAATGGCGGTAATTTCAAGGTATTTCAAGAGATGCCATTAAAAAGGAAATAAATAAATATGATATAATATAATAAAAATGTTTAATATATGTAAATAATATATAAATAATATATACTATTATATTT
>OMKY01052930.1:0-12569 GCA_900302395.1 Bregmaceros cantori | reverse complement strand
GGACGCTGCACGTGAGCGTCAAAAACAGCCTCTGAGATTAGACGTTAGCCTTGGTCACAACCAGAGATGGCAAATCCAGTTCCAGAGAGTAAAAATCCTGCCATGTTTTGGCTCTACCTGTGCACTCCAAATAGAAGCTGTTCCTAATTACAGAAGCTCTTCAGTTGGGGGTGCTCTGCTAATCAGTGACACCTGTTTGCAGTGCACTTCTACATTGAGTAGAAGCCAAAATGTGGCAGAACTTTTACTTTCTGGAGCTGGATTTGCCATCTCTGGTCACGATGCAATGAAAATGGCGGTCTTTAAAGTTTGAGAGAGGACGAGGTGGGCGGGGCATTGTAGAGTCTAATTGACACGGCCCTGAAAGGCACACGACCCATTGGGAACACGTTGGCTGTCGGAGCCAGTATTCAAACCACCAACC
This sequence comes from Bregmaceros cantori, assembly GCA_900302395.1. Lineage (NCBI taxonomy): Eukaryota > Metazoa > Chordata > Actinopteri > Gadiformes > Bregmacerotidae > Bregmaceros > Bregmaceros cantori. The sequence goes on along the minus strand of OMKY01052930.1, from coordinate 12,145 downwards.
TTTCAGTTTTCAACCCTCCAGTCATTGGAGTGATTGTTGATTAACCAACTGAGCCACAGTAAGCCCTCCAGCTTAGCTCCGCCCAACGCTTAGTTTCTGTGATTTTGTCTATTGCAGGCCGACCGCTGGTTACATGCGTGCGGCGCCAGGTGTTTTGCACGCCAGCCTAGGAGTAGCCGAGGCGCTGGTGCTGTGTTTAGCTCGGAGTCATGTCGTAAATATGGTCATGTTGATGGAGGAGGCATTAGCCACTCAAGGAGAAGCGGTTGGCAGCCGGCAAAGACGGATGCAAATATCATTTGTTAGACAAGCCAAAGTGGGGCGAAGTCACATCTACACGTCTAATGGACAATCATTTCTCCATTCTTCTCTCAGTCTTCCACACACACATACACACAAGCAGGAAAACGCACAAGCATGCTCAAATCAACATAAAAACAGCTACACATCTCCATTCGTATATGTAAGACTTTGTTTACAAATATGTTCCGGGTGGAAAGAAGGCAGCCTGAGCACAACCATGGCCCCGGAACTAACCCTAACTAAACCCGGGACAAAACCTATGCTAAGTCCAAATTGAGGTTTGATTTGTTATTTTTTTAGCACCATTTTTCATCTACAAGCTTAGTGTGAAGGGGGCTGAGAGAACGAGGAAGCAGGCCTGCAGCATACTTATGTCGGAGACGGCAATCAATCTCACAACAGCTGCACGGCTGTGAGACTAAGCCAAAGGCACAAGAATGTATGGAACTGGATGAAGCGCTCTAACCAACAATGCCACAAAGTCGGCCCCAAATACCTCCTTAGTTACTGTAACTTGGTAACTGACATCACTGGTCGACACTACACGGCAGATGCACCGCGAAAACTCTACAGGTCATAAAGATATCTGGCAGTTGGGATTATGATAGTATGGGTTGTTTAATTTGAATCTGTTAGATCCACAGTTTCAATAATATGTCATTGAAAATACTCAAGATAAATTACAGCACAGCGCTTTTTGAGTTCCAGGTCATAATAAAATATAATGGATCCTACTACTGCTTATTACAAATGTGCCATTTTTTAATAAGAAGTAAAAGCTCTTTCAAGTGAGGGAGGAAAAAAACGTAAAAAAATAAAGGTGTGTCTGTCAGAAATGAAAGATGAATTATTAATCATGATTTTCATGATTTGAATTTTCATCATGCCCGCAAAAAAATCAAAAGGCTCCATGTTTTAGATGCATTGCTTTATGATCACATACATTTTCCTTAGAAAAAATGATGAACGTTTTTTGTATATCGAAGACCTTTTTCTATTTACTTATGTGAAGGTAGATAAACATGTGTGGTCCTTGAACACCCCACTGTCGGCATAAGAATTCACCGCCAACGTCGGGTATTTGCATATGGATGAGCATATGAGAAGCATGCAACTCAATGAGCTGCTTGCATCTGTATCACAGGCATCTGGACAACGCTGTGGGCCTGAAGGACCAACATATGTCTCCACCAAATGTAAATGTACTGTGTTTAATCTCAACATCTTATGTTATGTTGCTTCGTCATCTTTACCCGTCTATTACTGCCTGGTGGATATTACCATTTATGATCTAATAAGAAGAAATATCTTTTCTTTATTGAGAGAGTTAGTGATGGGATTAAATAGGAAACTGGGATGAAGAGCCGGGGGGAGACATTGCAGAAAAGCCAGAGAGGGGATTAAAACCTGTGGCGTTCTATAACCACTCTGCCACCTTGCCCTCCACAAGTTTTTTCAGTGTAAGCACCATTTTTCCATTTTTTTTGACACGGTTAGTTGTAAAAGTGGAAGAGAGAGATCAGGGGAAGAATTGCAGAACGGTCGGCGAGGGAACATTGCCTGCACTGTGAACTAAGTCACAGGCACGATACGCCTGCTGGATATGGGTGTCTTGCATGCAGGATTCAAATCACGGCACATTTGGGCCGTCAACCCTCCAGTCATTGGAACGGCTCCCATACCAGCTCAGCTACCACCTGACCCAATGTAAAGGTTCTATATTTAATCGTGCAACATCTAAAGTTCTATTGCTTTGGTGGAGCTGGGTAGAGGGGAAGAAGATGGAACATTGTTTGTGACAAATTCAACTAGTCCATTACTGCCTTGTGAATAGTACAATTTATGATTTAATATGATGAAATATCAGCTTACTGTTATGCCTACATGGCCTTTTGAACAGATAACTTCATTGACTTCACTTCATCTACAGATAATGAAAAATGTGTGGAATTTTTTTGCCGGTTGTTTTTAACTTCTACTTCTACCAACTTCTACGCTATAAAACACAGTCATTGTCATTCATATTTTGGCTCTTTTTCTTTTCAAACCACCTCAGCTAAATATTTTTGTGGTGTTTTTGTTGATGTGTTTGTGAATTAGGGGTTTCCCATTTCCCATTGTGATGATCGTGGCCCTAAAAATAGTGATTGACAATTTGATTTATTATTATTATCATTATCATTATCATTATTATTATTATAGTCTAGGAGAGAGCTAAGTATTTCTAAAAAAGAAAAAAAGCAAGATACATTATCAAAAGGCCCCCAAATGCCGGTCCTTTCTCCACAAATCTCTTTCAATGCAATTTGATTACTTGCAACAAATCGATTACTGATTATTTGTGACAACTCTAATGACTATTTCAACTCAGACCAGCATTAGGAATGAGGAGCTCATGCTGGTGATTAGATCGATTCTAATGGATCCTGAATATGAAGGTGACATTGAGCCTGCACTGTGAAAGCTTCCAGCTTTCAATGTGCTAATATTAGAGATGGAAAAAGTACCTATCTTTCTTACTTGACTAAAATTAAAATGTATTTGTAGAAAAACAACTTGAGTAAGAACACAAAGTAGTCATCCAAATATCTACAGAAGTAAAAAGTACAGGCTCTGAAATATACTCTCCAAATTATGTTTGCTTGTAAAAAGTACTAGCGAATTAGCAATCCATATATATGAATTAGCAATCCATATACGTACATATATATGATGCGCGTGTGTTGAGAGTAAGAAATTGACTACAGATGTAATAACTATATTTTTTGTAATAATTTTATTTAAAAATGAAATGTAAAAATACTTGCACCCTTTCAAAAACAGAAACACATTGGTGTTGCGGACAAACAATGGAAAGAGAACTTCTAGAGGCGAGGTTGGGGGGTAGTTATGGTAAAAGTTCTAGTCTCAACGTCACTTCCAGTGCCATTTTTTTTTTTGCCGCGTCTTCAACTATTTTTCGTATATTCGGTGGGAGCACACACCTACCGCATTTTTTTTAAATGATGGTGGTAGCTTGCGCTGTGCTATTCAACACCCAAATGCTATCATGCTGAGCTATGTCCCGCAAACGCATGATTCAATAATCAGCGCAGCCCATACCGTTTACACACTCAAGTTGGATTTACCAGTGGAAGCAGACATCCCATTGGCCCAGAAGAACATGTGACCACATGGGTGAGTAACTTCAGTCGGATTTAGACTGTATTTCATCAATACTTATGTAAGCGGTGAGCAAAGCGGGGTGGATGATCTGTAATTTTTCACAGAGTGAGCCGCTGTAATCAGATTTTGTCCGGGAAATTCAACCACTTAAAACCACTACGATGACTTTACACAGGCAACTAGAGAAACACAGACATTTTCAGCCGGCGGGACAAAAAAGTGGGTAAACTGGTGTATAGACGAGTTTACGTGCAAAACACTGGGGGGAGTCATTTTGTTCCGCGCTTCTGTTGGTCACTTCCGGTGCCTGTCTGTCTGTATGTATGTATATAAAGTCTGGTAGTGGGTCGTGGTACAAGGAAAAATGCACAAAACGCACACCAGTTAAAAATCCGACCACTAGATGTCGGACTGTGACCAGTTACACATCACCCCCCTTGCTTCGCTCATCATTTTACATAAATATTAATGAAATACAGTCAAAATCCAACTTGAAGTTACTCACCGAGTGGTCACATGTTCTTCTGGACCAATAGGCTGGCTGCTTCTAATAGTAATTCCAAAAAGAATGAGAACATCGAACGGGTAGCACTGATTATTAAATCATGCGTTTGTGGGTCACAGATCCGCACGGGAGCATTTGGGTGTTGAATAGCACACCACAAGTACGCACAATCCATTTTAAATAACACGGTAGGTGTGTGTTCCCACCGAATAGACAAAATATCCCACCAAAATAGTCCAAAACACATCGAAAGAAATGGCACCGGAAGTTACGCTTCGAGTACAAATTTAACAAAGTACCTCCTGAACTCGTCTATAGGCTATCCATAAAAAGTAGCAAGCCTGTTTTGGAAATGTAAGAAGTAGAAAGTACTGATATTTATGTTGAAAATGTATTAAGTAATGTGTCCCTGTGTGTGTGTTAGTGGATGTCCCATTGTGTGGGACGCAGAGTGTGTGCCTATCTGTGTGTGTCTGCTATCCACTTGAGACTATGGTGTACGTGTGTGTCTGTGTGTCTGTGTGTGAGCGAGCGTCTGTATTATGTAGTGTGTCAGTGTGTGTGTTATCCACCTGGGACTATGGTGTTAGCTCTCAGCTCAGTGATGGACCTCTGGGTTGACCAACTGTGACACAGGAGTCCATTAAATTTAACATTTGTGCATACACACCCATGCACGCGCACACACACATACACACACACACACACACACACTGGGTCCACGCTCATTCCAATGGGACGAAGGGGGGGGGAGGAGCACATATCTATATGGTGGGGGCGTAACCCCCAACAGGGGACGTGCCTCAGCGAACTCAAAAAAAGTTGAGAAACACTTGACCTCTACCTACCATGCCTAGACTATTCAGAAACAGGGTCAGGAAGAGAGCTAGCCTGGCAAGCTAAACCGAATCGTCCAGGCATCGCTCAAACGTTGGGTTGGGTCTGAAGTCCATCAAAAAATCTGATCCTGGGCTCCGTTTCTGCCGACCAACCAGAGCCACGTTGAGGCGGGCTCTCTGCGAGTAGAGCTCTGGGCGTTTTTCACGATTGTCATCGATACGCTAACAAAGTTCTCCGTAGTCCTAAGTGGGAAGTGAACTTATTCTAACTAAACTAAATTAAGTACCTGTGTGTGTCTGTTGACAAGGGCTGTGTCCGAAATCGCTTCCTATCCCCTACTCCCTACCCCCCATATAGTGCACTCACTTATAGTGCACTCAACAGCAATCGCTTCCTACTCTGTCACTTGTCACACCTAGTGTGCTGTGATTGGATAAATAATTCTCCTCACCTCAACCACACGCCACACCCCTTTTCGATCCCATCAACTCCAAAACCAAAACGCACGTTCGAACGATGCGCAGACGATTCATTTAGTGTGGCTGGCCAGGCTAGAAGAGAGCTAGGAAATCCTGCGAACCACCTTTTCACTCTCCTTCCGTCGGGTAGGCACAGTGCAGCAATGGTCATCTTAGCATGTGACAAGAGAGAATTAAGACTCTTACACGTCAGACGGTGACTACTAGTGACCGATACTGATAACCGATATAGTGAATTTTAGAGCTGTAAGAGAAAGCAAGAACCTGAAACAAAAAGTGCTGTCAGTCAATTGTCAACCAGCTTGTTAGCAGGGTTGGAAAGAAGTTACCCTTTTTTTTTTTTACAGTTGTAGTCATTTCCATGGCAACATAATTTAGAACAGGGTGAGTCGTTTTCAGTTGATGCCACATATTGCTGGTGTTCTGCATGGTGTTTGCACCAGGCTCATGGAAACTATATGGATAATGGTACTCATACACTAGATTGAAATGTAATGTCATTTTCATTGAGATTGTTATCAATGTGTAATGTTGCTTTTATATAGGGGTCAGAGACTTCTGTATCGGCGTCACCGATACAACACGGATATGGAAAAATGTCTCATATCGGCCGATATATGACTGATATATCGGTCTGACTCTAGTGACTATCATTTCCTTTAATAGTACCAAACTCTTTTTTTTTCAATATTGCATTGTACTGTATTCATATTGTTACTAATGTCTTCACCAAAGAGTATAATGTTACCAACTTAAATTTCATGTCTGTATAGTACTACATCTGAGCAAATGGCAACTAAAGTTGATTCTGATTCTATGTTTTTATGCAATGACAATTAATCATAGCACATTATGAACACTCCGAACACATTATACCTGTCAGGAGAAAGCGATAGATTTAAAAAATAAAACATTTTGAAAGCCAATTTGAAAGTGATTTTTGCACAGTCGGATATGCAGTGCTATTTGAATCCGGTATATGAGATGCTACACATCTAAGTGTGTGAGTGTGTGTGCCTGTGTGTGTGTTCGAGTGTGTGTGTGTGAGTGTGTGTGTGTGTGTGGGTGGGTAAAGGACCCGAGGCTCTGTAAGACGTAGTGTCATCTTTGTGAGCAGGGGATTTAAGATGGGATGCGTATTCCTCTGTGCACAGTCCAACCTCCCCCTTACATATTCCATACAATGCTAGTATGCAGAACCCAAGGTATGATTAGAATTTTGCTTTGCGTAAAACAACCAGCTCGTTTTTTTTTTTCAATTGTGAATTGTATTTGGGAATTTCATTGACATACAAACATATAAATTCAATTAATCTAAATTACAGATAATTCCAAGTCATATTCATGAAAAGTACTAAAGCTGATTTAATGCATTCAATCAACAATGGAGGGCAGTGATTGGTTGCTCTACAGTTTGACCAGAGAACAAATGATAATCATTGGTCCATTTGGCTGAGACAAGTGACACTTAAAACATGCAATATAACAAAAACAATATATAACTCAAGGCAGGCCTGGACTGGGAGGAGAAATCGGCCCGGGCATTTTTGACTTAGACCGGCCCCCATAATTAGCGGAGCACATCTGACATGAAATTGACGTAACTTATGTCTTATAAATGCACAAACCCTCTAGTCAAGGGGAAAAGGTGGACACTTTTACTCTAGTTTTAGTTGACTAAAATTCATACAACGACAAAATCTAAAATTATTGCATTTAACTAAAATATTATTGATTTCCTATTGTCTACACTTCTCTATAAAATTGTATAGATTTGCAATGTAAACAAGTTTAGTTTTAGTAGTACCCAAACTATTTGGCACAATTGCCATTTTCAATGATAATCAAGGTGAATAAACATTCATGATGGCGTTTAGTTTTTATTTTCTGTAAAATAAAATATGTGTGCCAATTGCAAAATTTAACATAGTCAAGATTAATTTTAATAAAAAAATACTAACTAAAATAATCACAGTTGCCCAATAAACAGTAGTCTTCATTAATTGTATAAATAACAATACAATAGTTTTCATATTATTTTATATTGAAACACTATTACTTTCTATTTTAAAATAGCACACATACAGCCTATGATTAATACTTACGACTCCAACATCAGAAAATTTTAAAATAAGAGTATATGTAATCTAAAGTTATATTTCAATGATTCGATTATTTTGAATTAATTTGATATGCAGCTAATCTCTCAATTGGTTTTATTTTTTATTAAAACTATTGATGCTGTATTTCACGTAGTAAAAGGATCAAAACATCAATGTGTTTTGGGAATGTTCTCACTGCCATCAACTGTATTTAGTCACCAAAACACTCATAGATGAGATAAAGTTAATTTGTGACAGTTAGTTAGTTTCATTAAATGGATATGCTTTATCTTAAAACCAAACAACTGTTGTAAGAAAAAAAAATCTATAGAAATGGGCAGATCCATCCACCCGTCAGAAGAAATGGATGAAGTGCTGGCCTCCAAAATCCTCAGTTGATGAACCTACCCTAGAGAATTAACACACCGAATCCGGGGTAAATCCATCTATCCGCTCAAAAGCGCTAACGCGAAGGATCTGCCGTGGCGGCGCATGCAACACCATTTCATCCCCTACGCTCTGCGTTTGGGGGATATAGTGAAGTCTAGCAACTGGAGCGGCCACCTTCAATCTACCTACAGCTGTGATCTCCATCTCTACCCCTCAAGCTAAGACGTCATGGCTGCTGATGTTATCGCGTTGTTACCATTACAGCTCCGTCATACATCAGCCATACATTTATTCATTCAACCTTGGCATGATGTCTGATATCATTCGGGACATATGGTGCCGCTGCCCGGACTGGAAGACCCCGCCCCAACGTATCCGCTGTTTTACCTACAAGACGTCTTGCTGTCCGGTTGTCGTCGTTCATCAATGCTAGTCTTGGTGGTGAATATGGCATGTGATACCAATATTCAAGGGCACTTATTATTGTTACCTTGGTGCCTTTTTACAATAAATCTTTAACAGGATGGCCTCTGTAATGTACGTGGGCATAAGTCTAGATTGTTGTTTCTACAGGCAGGGTGGTTTTAGTGCCGCATGGGATGAGGGGAAGGTAGAAGAAGCAGAGGCAAACAACACAAACATAGACACGGCAACATCCACGAATGACCAGGTTTTGACCTACCTACAATGTATGTACAATGAATGTAAATAATAATAATAGTATTATATTTATCATTAAACCCAAGGTCAAACTATGCCTATCCATTATTCCGGATTGCTAAAGCAAAACAAAGCTAAAAAATGTTGGGGCACCACCCGTTCAGAAATTATGGACCAAACAAAAATGTAGCCGCTGTGGCAGATAGTTGTCCAACACTCCGCATTTCAGGGATACACTTAGGAGGATTACAAACCATTCAAGTAATTTAAAAGTAACTATTGTTATTTGGGTAAGTAACTTTAACACGATTACTGCTTTTGGCAATGTGTTAGATTAGTAGTTACTGGGAAAAGGACTGAAATCCTGTTCTTACTGCATCTCTTCTCAGCAGCCTTGCAGATTCTTCGTGGAGACACCATCTCCACGGGAGTGTCGGTTTTGTTCTAATTGTTTTAATGCAAAGTGGAGCGAACAAGTCCTGTGTTGGCTTTAATTTACTGCTAACATTGTTAACAATGAAATCACAAGGTGTGCTAAAGTCTCTGCAGAAGTGCTGTAGAGAATATGGATGAACTTTTTGCAGCCACTTTAGAGGTGATATAACGCTTTTCCAGCATTTCAGTGGTGAATATTGATAGCTAAGAACAGGCAAACATGATGAGAAAGAGCGCAAGTCACATTCACTTTAGCAGATCATATAAGCAATCACCAAACTAGGCCTATGCAGTTGCCCCGACTGCTAAAGGTATATTCCCAAAAACGAAGCTAAAAAAAGTTATAGCCATCTTGAATCCAGCCATCTTGAAAGTGTCGGGCTAACCTATAGCATTAACACACTGAATAGACAAATCCATCCATTCAACATTAATTGCATTAACACGAAGGTGGCGTACGCAAAACCATTACATCCCATCTGCTCCGCTTTTCAGGGAAAATAATTAGTTAAATTTTATGAATGATCAACATTTAAATTATTTGCATAATATAAACAAGTGAATAGTTTTTTAAAAGTTTACACATGCCACTAGGCATAAAGATGAGTGGAGATCTGCCATTTTGTGACAAGGGTTTGTATTCTATAAAATTGAGAGAAATACTTTCACCTTTGCCCACTAGAGGGCAGTGGATAGTAAACAACTCTATTCTCTCTCAATGCTGCACTTTAGCAGCAAATGTTGTTATTTGCAGTGCATAATTTGTAAATCATAAGGTGCCGGAACAAAATTACATATAACAGCAAGCCGATGGCGACAAGGACTCAGGTGCCGGAACGCACAGGAAAACAAGTAAAAACGACCCAAGGAGTCCTGCACGGGTCCGTTTTTTGAGAAGCACACCACCCGTACCCATCCACTAACAGACACATATTTGGATTCCCTGAAAACTCCTCTCTCCAAAACATGTGCACAATTAAAAAAGAAAAAAGATTGTGTCGTACATGAATGCAAAGTGCATTAGGTTCATGCATGGTGCACCCAACTCCCCACTTTCTTTCTTTACTGGTATTGCCATGTTTTCTTCCCACAAATTCACAAATTCACTCAGCACTCAGTGTCGTTTCCTGATCACAATTTTTTAAACTTCAGGAACATCACGTCTATGAAGTGCGGCCGAGTGTGGACAATGCGACAATGTGCATGCACTGGCCTTAAAACAAGCAATAACTGGGGCATTTTGCGCCTATATGTGAGTGTATGGCACCTGCACACTGCTCGTCTCTTTTTAAATTCAGCAGTCAGCACCGGAAAGCGCGGCATCGACGCGCCCATTTATGGGGCAAACAATCGTCCCATATAGGGGGGGACATTATAACATGTAGCCGAACGCCGCACGCGCTGGTGTGTGGATCAAAGCACAAATCACAGACAAGTTAACATTGAATTTTAATAAAGACATGTATGCAGATGTATATGAAGATATATCATTAGAACAAAGCCCGTCAATGTATTTATTATAATGTTTTATTTAAAAATATTAATATTATTCACGAGAGGTGGCGGATCAGCCAAAATAGGTCCCGGAACGCAGGGGGGTCAAATAACGAGATGGGGGATCCTGTTCCGGCATGTTCTGGCTCAAATTAACCCCTGGTTATTTGTAATTATTTTCACAATTATTTTTATTATTACATAAGCAATTATAGTTGATCTGAGAACACTCCAAGCAGAACACACTCCTATGCTCGGGAATGCAGTTAAAACACTGCCAAATCCTCTACGAAGAAGAATGAAAATATATATACGGATCCACGTCTCGAAAGGGTTTTTTTTTCTTCTTCAAGCCGTCAGCGCTAAACCGCGTCAAGCCGGCTATCTGGCCTCCCACACACGTGACACAGTGGAGCGCGGATGATGACGGGACGCCTCCAGTTTCAGAGCGCTGCTAGCCAAGACCATGCTCCTGTAGTTAATGCTGCTCGGAGAAGGTACGAGGCACAGTCCACCCCCGCACCGCAGCACAAAGCCAAGAATCAGTTTTATTTGGGAAGGGGACTTGGCAAGTCAATTGGACGCCTCTTGACACATGAAGCATTTATATTAAATAAAATTGTAGTCACGGCATGCAATGCTCGCTCTTCCTGAACATATATTGTGTAGAATCACAACAAGGAAACATGAGAGCTAAGGTTGAATCTATAGACCACTCAACGGCAAATGTCGAGATTTCGAACACTACAGTCGGCACCGTTAATTTCCGTCACCACTGTCGATGACTGCCCCGATAAATAAATATAAAATCAAATAAAACATCAAATATAACACAATTCACCAACAGTCATAGCACGTAATTAACCCTAGGTTGCCGTTGCACACGGTACATGTGATCGCCTCAGTGCTCTAGAGGCGAGTTCGCCCACTCATTTTGAAAATCTTGTCCTGAATACCCAGTCAGAAGTTATGGACCAAACAAAAAATCGGCCATCTTGAATTCAGCCATCCCGAAAGGGTCAGCCTCCAAAATTTAAACAGTTCATGATGAAACTACCCAAGAGCATAAACGAATCTGAATCTGACACAAGGAAAAAGCAATGTTTTAGATGACTAGTTACTGGAAAAAGGACTGAAATCAAATTAACTTATTTTCTGTAACTTAGTTGCAGACATCAGTGCCGTCGAAGAGCGTTTATTTTCCCTGCATGATCGCAACAGCCTTGCAGATTCTTTCCTGACACCATCTCCACAAGAGTGGAGATTTGTTAATTAATCGAGCGAACACTCAATAATAATAAATCACGCGAAATAATGTATACATACTAAATTGTGTATGTGAAGTGTAAAACCTACTTCCAGTAAAGTAAGTATTAGGGGAAAAAATGTTTTTGACACTTTTTTTATGATAGTTTAACAAATAACAAATTAAAGTAACAAATTAAAGCTAAAGTAATACTAAATGTAGTTAAGGAGTACTGAGTAATCAGTAGGTGATTAGTACAGTAACTGTGGCAACACTGCCGGCCTGTGGGGCACGACTCACATAGACACACATAAAAGGAGAAGCACCTGTCACGGCTGAAATTTTTGCTGGACAATAAATTGGCCAAGAAATTTACTGTACACTTACTGTAAATTTCAGCACAAAAATTATTTTATTTTCTGTCCATTTTCAGCAGAATTAACTGGGAACAAAGTAAAGGTGGGGGCAGCTAGTGGGCAGCACAGCGCAACCATTTTAATACTGATTATTAGTATTAAATAATTAC
>OMKY01052924.1:0-12149 GCA_900302395.1 Bregmaceros cantori | reverse complement strand
CTTTTCCAACAGTGGAGAGTTGCCAGGGGGATAAGAGTCCGCCGGGATCAGCCGCGTCCAAGCGGGCACGGACAGCCTATACCTCGGCGCAGCTGGTGGAGCTGGAGAAGGAGTTCCACTTCAACCGCTACCTGTGCCGACCGAGGCGCGTCGAGATGGCCAACCTCCTGAGCCTCACAGAGCGGCAGATCAAGATATGGTTCCAGAACCGTCGGATGAAATACAAGAAGGATCAGAAGGGGGTGGGCATGATGCCTTCCCCGAATGGCGGACAGTCCCCGCGGAGCCCACTGGGGCCCGGCTCAGCTGGTGGCGTCTCAGGAGTCGGTGGTGGAGGCGGTGGGCCCGGTGGCGGCGGATACCTCAATTCTATGCATTCCCTCGTCAACAGCGTACCATACGAATCGCACTCTCCCACGTCGTACGGGAAACCACACCATCACAACGCGTACGGGATGGGTCCGTCATACCCGCCCCAATTGAACAACTGCCCGTCATCCCACGTTGAGAAACGTTATGGCGGGGGCACGGACCCAGCCACGCCTGAGTACGACGCGCACGCACTCCAGGGCGTCAACGGCGGGAATTACACGACGCACATACACGGGGGCAGTCCATCGTACGTCGGCGGTGGGGGTGGGGGTGGAGGTGCTGGCGGTGGCGGCTACGTGGACTCGGGCGCTGGGCCTACAAGCTCGGTGTTCGGTTTGACGCACCTCCCGCACCCGCCGACCCCCGCTAATATGGACTACAACGGGGCAATCACAATGGGAGGCAACGCCACGCATCCACACCATGGCACAATATGTGACGCCAATCCCACGTACACGGACCTCACCCCGCACTATTCTCAGGGAAGAATTCAGGAAGCGCCCAAACTCACACATCTGTAGCAGTCACCCCAAACCAATTGTATTATACATACAATGGACCCTCTCCTTACGTGGTTTTGAAGTGCGTCCAATACAGTTTATTAATTCGCTGCTTATTGAATTAATTATGCTTTCTATTTCAACGATACTGCCTGGTGCCAAAATGAACGCAGAACTCAATTCAGTTTCGCCTCGTTCTCTTAGCACAGCCTCATGCTGCCGTCTGCGTGGAAGGGGGGCACCTTGGTGACTCAGTGTTATTGACTTTGGTTAAATAATTTCAACGATCGTTTGAAGATATTTGACCTCAGACTTCATTTTTTTCATCACCTCAGCACTTGGCGTAACATCGGAGACAGACGTTCACAACGTAAGGCGAGGGTCACTTGTAATGTATTACCAGATTGAATTGTGTATTTTTTTTCTTTATTACTCAATTGCGTGGCTCCCTGGTCCCCTCTCGACCTTCGTTAAATGTTTTTTTTACGTTTGCTTTTATTTTTGCGTACGTGTGAAATAGCGTAGCTATATTTCGTATTTGCTATTGTCATTGTTCCACTGACGTATTATTTGTGAGGTGCGCGTCTGGAGGAGTGGCTGCAACCTTATTATGTAGGCATATTTAATTTTGTCATTGTTGTTTTGAAATCAATTATCAAACAGGGTATTTTTCCGGCCGGTAACAAAAACGTGCTAGCTATGTGCTGTTATTTTAATGTGAATCTGGCCATCGCCTGATTTATCCGCATTCTGAAGATTCGTCTTTTGTTGTATTGTTTGCACTTTGTTGCACGTGTTGAAGGATCACCGCGGAAGTCATGGGCGTAATAATCTATAGAATATACGTGTCGAGAGTTCCAGCTCCGGACCATCCCAGCTCGTGACCTTAAGTTATTTATTTTGCCATTTGAAAACAACAGCATATAGGCTAGTTTTTTTCCTCCTCGAAGGATGCTATTGACCGATAATGGTTCGCCTCAGCGCGCAGCATTATACTATAGCCCTATACCTGTTCATATACGTTTCAAGTTTGAGTGAGTGTGGGAGAGCGCGAGAGAGGGATAATTGTGTGTGGGTGAGTGTGTTTGCGCGCGCGCGTGTGCGTGCGTAGGTGGGTCTTTTGACACACATGCGCGTGTAAGCGAGCGTAGGCGTGTGCGTGCGTGTTTTTTGTCTGCTTTTCTTTAAGGCGGATTTTTTTATTTTCTTTCTAAGAATGTAAAATCAATCAATCAATCATGCAATAAGGGCGAGACGTTTCTCAGATACACCCACACATACACTTTATTTTATTGAACACACATACACACACATACACGAAATGAAGAATAAAATACTGCTTTTTAATTTCAAACATTCCATGCTGCCCCAGTTTGCATTGAATAAACAACGTAAGGAATGAATAGTGTTCATCTGCGGTGTCAATGTGATGCAGGGCCATATTATGTTTTGTTTAAATGAAGACAGTATTTTAGCCAGCCGTAACGTGCATGAGGCATGCCTTGTGTACACGCGCAGGCGTGCTGATAAAACGGATTGTCTGTATCAGCACGCACGCGCACGCACAACACAGTAGCCAAACTATTGTATATATGCTACCCATTAGCAAAAAATCGCGGTGTACAGTGCACAAAAATATTTAAATCACATCTGTGTACGGCGAGAGCAGCCTTGCATATATGTGGGTGCATGGCATGTAATGCACCTTGGATTTAATTTAATTCTGGTTTGGTTGATATCACAATCCATTTGCTTTGCAAGCATAGAACGTAGCACGCTCCAGTACGTTTTGCGTGTCATCACTCCACCAATGCTCTGTGCACAAGCTGAGGGGTATCTGCAAAAGAGAACACGAAGCACCTATTAAAAAGGGTGAATACAACATAAAATACATTAATATCCACCACCACACCAAAACACTGTTGAAAATTGGACCGGAAAACAGTGCTCAAAATTGGACCGAAAAAAAATGTTCAAAATTGCATCGTTACTACGTGAACTGCCATTCGATTTCTTGTGTACGTTTGGCTAGCGAGAAACGAACATCCATAAATGTGAGCGTGCTTTAATGTAAACGTGTGTGTGTGCGTGTGCGTGTGCGTGTGTGTGTGTGTGTGTGTGTGTGAGGCCTCGAACCAGCTATCATATTTAATTAATATCGGAATATTGCACCGCATTTACGGGTCTGTAATATAAAGCGTATATTTCCAAGTGCTAGATCCCCCTCGCTGCTGCTGCTGCTGCTGCTGCTGCTGCTGGTCAGTCGACACTGCAACTGTTCTCAATTTGAACATGATTGATATGGTCAGGGCAACGAGTATTACCGGGCCGAACATATGGTGAGCAGGGGAAACCAAGAACAATTGAACCATGGTGCGTCTGTGGAACGGCATGATGTTCGTAGTCGAGTTTTTGGCACACACACACACACACACACACACACACACACACACACGTGTATTTCCGCCCAAACGGTATATTTAACAATCGAATGTCTATAATTCAATGTGAGATAAAAGAAGAAAAACACGAATAGACGATTATTGCATTGAATGGTATCGATTATTGCGCGTGGATGTAGCACCCCCCTCACACGAGTGAAAAATAAATGTGCCATATCCACCTATCGTGCAACATCATTTAAAGCAAAACGCAAACTGACATACGCGTATAGTAACAGATAAAAAAAACGTCATCGAATGATAACGTTTTCACACAAAACGGGTTCACCTACCATGAATGCCCCGCGCTGGTCGTCACAAGGTGTGAGGTGTAATGGCGGTCGAGTCGCGCAAATCCACGCGGCATGCATCCACCACGCATGCACGCGGCGATTCTATATACGTATATGTGACTTTTGGTAATCGCATTGAAAGATATCCCTCTAGCTATGGCGCGGACGAAGAACAGAGACTTGCTTCTAGTGCGAGTGGCCGGCTACTTCCTGGCTCGCATTTGATCCGGCGCAGACTTAGAAGCCTTAAATGTGTTCTGAGGGCAGCGAGCTGTCAGACCTTTTGGCGAGTAAGATTGATCGCGCGCAGGCTTCCAGCACTCTTTGTTTGGTGTATAAGCAATAAACCGAGCGAGGCCTAGCTGGCTATACCGCGTCTATCTTCACTCTCTCTCTTTCCTTTCCATTCTTAATACACACGCTACTACTACAACTACCACTACTCAATTTTCTGGCGTGGAGAAGGTGGAAATAACGTGGCGATAAAACGTCGTAAAACTGTGGCTTTGTCGAAGATTATTCAGTTGGCAGCCGGCATATAACCCAAACCGCAAGCGACTGAGGCTGCTTTTGTGAAGAAAAATACTAGACGTGCTTCTAATATTGCACCTGGAAATACTGGATATTCTAAACATGTTGATTTACACACATTGTTTTATAAGTATATAGGCCGACACCTTTACCTAGCACAATGTATTTGTAAAAAGACGTACACGCCAATGTTATGTGAACACACGTATATATGTTGTATTTAGTTATACGAGACCCGTTATGCAATCCAGTAATGGATTAATTTGTTTTTATCGAATTATACCATGCTTCGTCGGGTCCAGTGTTGCATATAGCAACAACAAAGATGGCGGCATGCACGAGCCACGCACACATGCATACGCAAGCACACATGCCTACACATAAACACACACACACACACACACAAACACACACACACACACACACACACTTGAACAATATTTTGTTAAAATACTTTTATCGACCTTTTGTGCGGATCTGCTACGGGACAGACTCGCTGCACCACTTAACGCGTTGGAGCCCCAGAGAGGAGAATGTGTGATCCAGTGAGTGTAGACTATGTGTATGACCTATATTTAGCCATGCTACTTTCCCGGAGATTTACGATGGCCACTTAACACCAAGTCAGTGATTCTTTACTTAAAGTTTAGCGCCAGATTATTCCACACATCTCGGCGCACCTTCGATGGAATGCATGCACATTTGGCTGCGTCAGTAAGAGTATGCGCAACACTGTATAACAAGAATTATGCAATCTACCTTTAGTTTTAGACGATATGTGTGCTTTGTCCGTGCACATGCACTGTGTGTTTACATCCACGTCCATACATGTGAATGTGTGAATAAGTGTGTGTGTGTGTGTGTGTGTGTGTGTGTGTCGCGAGAAATGCGGTATTATCGATAGTATAGTTGTGTTTTTGTGTTGCTTGTGTGATGTGTTTGGGGTGTGATGTGCTTTCTGTATTTATGACTCGTGAGTCTGTATGCTCGTGTGTCTGTCCGTCCGTCCGTCGAGTGTGTGTGTGTGTGTGTGTGTGTGTGTGTGTGCGTGCTTGGAGGGGGGTGTATTTGTGTGTGTCTGCCTGTGTGTGTGTTTGGGTATGTCCATGGAAGTGTGTGTGTGCGCGCGTGCGTGTTTGGTGAGGTGGGGGCGTTCTCCACTGACATCCCCTAACAATAAGAGAGAAGGAGTGCGCGAGCCCGCGCGCCCCACCACTAGCCGGGGCTGCGTCCCAGTAATAGCGCGCGTCAGGCTTTCTTAAAACACTCTGTAGATTAGTGCAGTGGACTCGGGAGAGGGCGAGGAGACGGAACCGGGGCGGACAAAGATGTAAATAAAAACAGTCACAGAGCGGCCGAGCCTGCAGGCTTCACTTTTTATCAATCGACCAAAATACACTGGCTGCATTTGATTAAGCGCAAAATTGTCATTGGGCAGAAGTCATCATGTGACGTTGCAATTCGGTCCAATTTGAACCTTGTCTCAATGGATTCAATAGTTTAATGGTAGCCGTGCATGGCTTCGCCGTGTGTGCAGCGGCGCGCTGGGAAATCACACCAGAGGATATATTTTTAAATGTTTTTGCTTTGGCTTCGACGAGCCTCGAGATTCATAAAAAAATCCGGTGCAAACTTTTTCCTCGGCTCTCAGGGAGCGCGGAGATGAATTACGCTGCATACGAGCGAGAGAGCGGTTTTATCAATAGTCAGCCGTCGCTTGCTGAGTGCCTGACGTCTTTCCCCGCTGTCGGTGATTCATTTCAAAGTTCATCAATCAAGACGCTTTCACGCCCGACACTGATACCTCCTCCCTTTGAGCAGACCATCCCCAGCCTTAACCCGGGCAGCCATCCGCGGCACAGCCGTCCCAGACACAGCCCCGATGGATGCAGTCCGCTGCCCGCCGCCTCGCTACCCCCGGAGTACCCATGGATGCGGGAGAAGAAAGCTTCCAAAAAGAACCACATGCCGACCTCCACGGCAACCACCATCTCGAACGCTGGACCACTGTGCTTCTCGCCAAAAGGTGGGTTTTAACGTCGCGCCGTAATAAATCATAACAACGGAGGGAAGTTGGCTGGTTGAAGTATATATTATGTTTAATGGTTGGAATGGGCGACAAGGCCTTAGCCCTGAGGAGTCTTCTGGTTTATCACACCAAGTTGGTGTTATATACTATAACCAGTCCACAGTTAAATAATAAAAACAGTCCTATTGAGTGAAGTTTTTTAGACATTCCCTGTAAAGTGATTTATTTTATTTCAACGCATAGAACCACCCCGCCTCTTCTCTGTACGTGTTGCTGAAGGCTGACAGTAATGAAGAGTGACTGAGTGCCTTAGCTCTACAGGACAGCTGGAGTTATAGATTTGTTAGATTCATTAGATCCCTCCACGCCTCGCGGGGACGCATTCTGTTTTGTGTTTCGTGTGTGTGTGATATATATATATATATATATATATATATATATATATATATATATATATATATGTATATATATATATATATATATATATATATATATATATATATATATATATATATATATATATACACATACATACACACACACACACACACACACACATACATGTGTGTGTCTACGTACGGTCTACGTTGGGCCGCCATTTTGCTGCGAGCTACCGGTGGTTTTTCCGAAATGTAATTTGGTTGTTGTTCGGGTGTCACTTCGCAGGCTCGCCAGAGATGGTGGAAAGCGGTGGTGGTGTCGGTGTTGGAGCTGTCGGTGGTGGCGGAGGCGGTGGTGGGGGTTCTCGGCGGCTGAGGACGGCCTACACCAACACGCAGCTCCTGGAGCTGGAGAAAGAGTTTCACTTTAATAAATATCTGTGTCGTCCCCGGCGAGTAGAGATAGCGGCCCTCCTCGACCTTACCGAGCGTCAGGTCAAAGTGTGGTTCCAGAACCGACGCATGAAACACAAGCGCCAGAACCACAGCAAGGAGAACCACAACGGATGTCGCGGTAATAGCAAGACAACCAGTGGGGGTTCGGAGGACGGGAATCTGAACAGCGACGACGACGACGACGATGATGACGATGGGGAGAGCCAGTGCGGTACCGCGGGGGTGTATGAGAAGTCGGCCACGGGGGAAGCCCACGGTGGGGCCCTTTCCGAGCGAGATATGTGCTCTTTTCATCCCAGCAACAACAGCAACAACAACCACAACCCACTCGGAACCATGAAACAACAGTCCCAGGTGCTCCACAATGCGAGCCCCCAGAACAACGGCAACAATGCAGGAGGAGAGGCGGTGGTTTTCGGCGTCTCACCCCTCAATAATAACAACAACAGCAACAGCAATGACAAAAATCTGAAACATTTCGCGGGCGCGTCACCCACTGTTCCCGGCTGCCTGTCAACAATAGGCCCGGGCTCCGCATCTCAAGGCATGGACAATGGCGAGTGCGCGCCGAGCCTGGAGCTTTCGCTACACGACTTCCACGCAGCGTTTTCTTCTGCCGACTCGGCCTGTCTGCAGCTCTCCGACACTGCTTCACCGGACCTGCCCGAATCTCTGGACAGTCCCGTGGACATACCATGCACGGATGGCTTCTATTTTTTCTCCGAGTCGTTAACCACCATCGACCTACAACATCTCAACTATTAGGTGAATCGAATCCAAATAATGATGATAATAATAATAATAATCAGGGACTGAGAATTCGCTAACACTTTGGAATTTACTGCAACGTTAGCCATGTTTCCATTTTTTTGTATTCAGAAAAGTCATGAATTATATTTAATCACAAAGAATAAATCGAGGTAACGGAATAAATGCTATAATTTAACAATGAAAATAGGTCTTGCTATACCGTTGTTCTCATCAGATCTTTCGCTCTCAACGAGTGTGGGATATATGACATTATTTAGGCCAATGGATCCTGGTGACTTATATTTTTCTATAACTCTGATGTCTTGGATATTTTGTTTCATAATACAAATAACTTGTTTTTTAAAAAAGATCATACTGGTGTCTCTGTGTGTCTGTTCTCTTATTTTTACTTGTACTATGCAATTATTAATTCCAGTGAAGTAATTATCAATACAGCTAAACGCGGCAAATATTTCAAATGAGATATGAATCATGATTTTAATTATTACAATGGAAATAATATTTATTTACAACGATTTGGGCCCGATGCAGTGTGCCGCCAGTCGATGGTTAGGAGTGTAATAATAATTATTAAATGTTGGTAAATACTTTTAGAGGCACAGCTCTGTCACCATCGAGGTACATGACTATATTCGCCATAATTTAATAAATGGAAATATAAATTAAGATAATTAAAAACACGCACACATCAACATGTCATGTAAACAGGATATAATTTTGTCTTGCCTATCAAGAACAAACATTCCAATAAATGCACACCGATCAATAATAAATAATTATATGCATGTTTGAAAAAGCAGTAGTGTGCCTTAACGCGCGCAATGACGAAACCTATTTTCAAACGTATTCAGAATCAGTGTACAAAATATTATTAATTATTGTAAAATATATGTTCTAATTATAATACATAAATTAAATATGTACAATAAAAACAAGACATATTTATTTTTGTCTACGTTTAGGAATGCACTGCCTGGATCCTGCGCGGCAGCACGCGCGCTGAAAGACCCCGAGCCGTGTTTGCCCTGCGAGCAAGCTCATAAATCATCGCCGTTGGCATGAATGGGACGGACAGAGAGCAATTGTGCAGAAGCGCGCACAAATAAAAGCCCACTTAGATTTTCATAATGCTTCTCCCATCGGCCAGGCCAGAAAGGAAGAGAGCTCGAGGCATACAGTTGGCGATACGTCATTTTTATAGCTTATTTAAACACTAATGCACGCGTAGAGAGTTTTGGTAGCAGCCGTGCGAGCCATCGTTGCGTACCACGGAGCGGAGCACGAGCTATACACGGCTTCATTCGACGTTTCCTTCGGCTCTCCGAGGCTGCATCGTCTCCAAACACGCGGGCTTGAAACTCTGGACGACCCTTGGATATACCATGCACAACCACTTCTATTTTTCCGCAAGTCGACTAACGACATCGAGCATATCAACTATTGGGTGAATTAAAATATGTATTAATAATAATAATGATAATAATAATAATAATAATATAATAACATTAATAACAATAATAATAATAATAATAACAACGCTACTGCTACTGGTACTGCTACTACTACTACTACTACTACTACTACTACTACTACTACTACTACTACTACTACTACTACTAACTAATAATAATAATAATAATAATAATAATAATAATAATAATAATAATTCAAATGTGTGTGCTTGCGTGGTTGACAGATATAGGAGTGACTAACGCATCGTTATTCAAGACACGTTTAGTTTAATCAAACACGGTTAAAGGCGAATATACTGCCAATGGGGAGAATGTGAGCCACGGGTGATTTAACGTGGTATACTTGCATAGACGTAGCTATGTCTATCTGGCAAAAATACTACTAACGTGATACTAATACAGCAATATTTGTTTTTTTGTATTTACTGGCACTACCATGTCTATTAGACCACCCAAATCGAAGACGCCGCTAGATATATGTATGTATGCGTGTGTGTGTGTTCATGGATGCTAGCCTAAACGTAATAAAAGCCACTAGCTGCCTAGACGCACAAATCGACTGAAACCTTCGTTGACTTCGACGTCTGAAATAACCTTGCGCCCTTAATGTTTGTCCACCAGCTCCACGCACGCCCTAAATAACGTATCGAATATTCTGGAAACAATAATAAGTAGCTTGATCGTAGTGTCGAACGCGGTGTGGAGGCACCACCATTTTACACACGCACAAAAGCACAAAGAAACACACACACACATGCACGGGAGCGCGCTCGTAGGACTCCTCGCGTTGAAATAATTCCGGGAGCGCGCTTCTCCCCTCGGCTGCGCAGGCGCGCAGAGGGGCGCTCCTTCCAGCCAAGTGAAGGCCTGCAAGAAGGCTGGAAAGGGAAGCGGGGACTCTCCCTTTCCCCCCGCCCACGCCAACATTTTCTCGGCAGCTGCAGGCGGAATGTGTGTGCGTGTGTGTGTTTGTGTGTGTGTGCGTGGGAGGGAGGGGGTTTGCGTGATAGAGGGAGGGGGTGGGGAGAGACAGAGGGCAAGTGAAATATTTCGTTAACACTTTGGAACAAGGCTTGTTAACCAAATGCATTACAAAACCTGTGACATAGCCATTACAAAATCGTTAAAGGTGCAGTATAGCTTATATGTCTGCTAATAATACTATAAATAGAACGTTGTACCGAATTGGTTTAAATGCACAGTTGGAAATCACCTGACATTTTAGAAACACTTCCTATATGCTCCCTTTAGGTGGTTTCAACAATAAAATGCTTTAAAATAACATTTTGAAATGTTACTTCAAGACTCTTAATATTATGCCTACACTGAATGCACAGTTAATGACTTGAAGTTTGAAATTCTAACCAATCATTATCTTAAAATATAGGCTACCATTTATTGTTAATAAAATAACTCACGGTTTGTCAGTAGTGTTAACAGCTTAACAGTTAAGTCGTATTGCTTCAGGATAAATGTAACACAGTAATTCATTGCACAAGGTGACTGTTCCCATGATATTCCTCAAGTGTCTATAGTGTCAGGGATGTAACGGTTTTGCGCGTGCCACCGCCCTGTCCTTCATGGCAGATCCCGTCCGCGATAACTTTTGAACGGATGGATGGATTTGTCCCAGACTCGGTGTATTAATGCTCTAGGGAAAAAACAAATGACTTTAAAATAATTGTATTTTAAGGTATGCTAATTGCAGTGTTATTAACTGTAAATATTGTTTGCTACCTATTAGTTACCAGAGTAAATATACCAGATAGCTACATGGTAGCATTAACGTTAGTACCGGGTAATTATTTGTCAGTTACTGATATTTACTCAATAAGTATTGATTACTACTTGCAAGTTATTGAGAAATATCTTTTGTTTGTCAAGAAATTAATAACTAATTGACGAATAAACCGGTACTAACATTAAAACCACAAACCATGTACGTATGGTTTACTGTATCTTGGTGGTTGTAAAGAGATGAATCAGTGATTGCCAAGTAATCACCTTATTAACAGCTACCGTGAAGTATGCAGTTGGCGCAGAGTGGTAAAGGGATATCTCCGAAGTGCAATAGAAGCATCAAGGGACCCCAAAAATATTGTAGAGCCATGCTTTCTGTGGGAACGCGGGTTTTGAACAGTAGAGACTGGACCAAACACACCGAATCTGGGACAAATCCATCCGGTCAGAAGTTATGGATCAAACAAAAATTCGGCCATCTTGAAAGAGTTGGCCGTAAGTATATATTTACTCAGTAAGTATATACCTACATATATAAACTATATCAGTAACTTACAAATATAAACATATAAACTTACACATATAAACTGATGTATATAAATACAGAAATAGACAAAAATAAGAATAATTCATTTGAAAATACATAGATTGTACTTGAAATATAAATATATCCCTTGTTGGTTTTGTATTGGTGTAGCTGCCTTATGTAGTTATATTCCCCACCTTATTTTTTCCATTCCATGGTCATTAGAGGAATATCTTTACTGGGTATTTTATTTATACAATGCAGAATATTCATTAAAATGGTGCTCTAATATTTGCATCTTAGTAACACCAGCATTCACTTCGGCAAGTTGGCCTAGTTTAGTTTGGTGTTTAAATCCAACAGTTATGTACTGTGTGTCAAGCATCAAACCTCTGGTAGGGCTCCCTTAGGATTTGAACCATCATCTCTTCAGTTTCAGAGGCATGCTACAACTAGGTCACGGGAAAAGCCACACAATACACTTATGGCCCTTTTCCATTGGCTCATTGTAGTCCTATACTCTACTCTACACTCTATCTGATTATATATATATATATATATATACATATATATATATATATATATATATGTATATATATATATATACACATATATATGTGTACATATATTTTTTATAT